>JAWQFJ010030646.1:0-60973 GCA_034096865.1 Theodoxus fluviatilis | reverse complement strand
AAAACGCACATACATTAACGCGGCCGGATCTTAGCTTACTCCCCGGGCGTGCGAAGTCAGTCAGGCGGAGTGGCCGGCCTTGCCGGTCTGAGCTGAGCGTGTAAGCGCTAATCACCAACTGTGGTACTCTGTCCGATCAGACCAGTGTCCGGAAATGTTGCCGATAACGACCATCAGCGGTAGTACCTGTAGCAATTTCACGGGAACAGGTAAACAGGTAAATGCAGCGTATCCTACACAATGTCAACTTCACAAACGTTAAAAGCACTTAAGTAGTTTCATTGCGATAAAGGTGAGATCCCCTTATCTCTACTCGTTTCCTGTTTCTCTAGCTGTAGCTCCTACTGCTCCTCCCATTCACTTAACCCATAACTATGATCATATCCCTTCATCACCTGTCCCCAACCCCCTCCTCCCCACTCCCCTCCCTTCCTCCACCTTTCAGCCTTACACGGTTAGGGGGGGGGGGGGGGGGGGGGGGGGCAAGGCAGCTGGGTTGGATTGTGAGAGGGACAAAGGGCGCCGCGTTTCAAGGCACGCGTAATCCGCCAGGGGGCGTGTTGGTCGCGCGCCAGTTCCGGCACGTGGCCAGGTCTCGCGACATCTCTCGCTCTCTTGCCTCTCTCCACCCCACCCCACAGCTACTCCCCCACCCCTCGGTCCCAACTCCCCACCCCTTCTATCACCCCATCTTTACCCCCAAACCTCACTCAGCCCTTCACTGCCACATACAGGGTATCCCTCTCGTACCTCTCTCCCCCCACCCCCAGCTACCCTCCCCTTTCATGCATACACTTCTACGCACGTGCCCCCTTATCACGCCCTCCCGCCTTCACTCGCCCTCGCTTTGTCTCTCTGTCGGCTCTCCCTCTCTCTCCCTCTCTCCAACGCTCTTTTCTGCTTGGCGGTCTCCCGCCTACCCGAGATTCACAGGTCCCTGCCCTCGATCCCGGTGTGTTTGTGGAAGTTGGTTCTTCCATCACACTGGCGGGAGTTCCTCGTTCTTCTGCCAACAGCAGTTTGAAGGCTAGATATATCGAGCTCCTTGTAAGCCATTGGTACGATCCCCTATATCTTCTGCATCATTTCCTCGTTCTGCTGTGCTTTATCATCTTGTTTTCAGTGTCACTCCCCCCCCCCCTCTCCCTCTCTCTCTCTCTCTCTCTCTCTCTCTCTCTCTCTCTCTCTCTCTCTCTCTCTCGTTTCCCTTTGAACCGGGTCAGCCAACTTTCGAATGAATAGTTTATCGTCTCTCTTTTTTCTTTGAGACTACTTCTAATTTTATTTCCTGTTCCTTGGAGCTCAGACAAACGCGATCGAGAGATAGCGGCGTGGCACCTACTACAGGACACTATCAGAATTGCCACCAGAGGAGCTGATAGCATCAGGCAGGCTCCCAACAGAGTCGATCAGTCGCGCTGCGACACGCTGGTGAGAATATTAGGATATGGCTATCACCGACGAACAAAAAACGCTTCTTCGACGAATGATCAATAGATTCGCAATCCACTCCATTGGAAGCGCTATCAACAGGAGATCTCCTGGCATAGAAGACGAAACTTACGCCGTGGCATTCGATTTTCCTCTCTCCCGGAAATCAATAAGACTGCGGTAAAGAATAGCTGAAAAGTATTTGTCGCTTAAAAAAGCAATGAATTTCATTTGATTACCTGCTTTGTACTTTGGTAATGGCTATCTAAGCAAATTTTCAGTGGTTCTCAACAGTAAACCAGCTACTTCATTATTCAGCACTCCATCCTGAAGAGTGCTAATCCCCACAACTCTGGACAGAGATCTCGAGGCAGGTGTTCAGTCCGCAAACGCCCGCGGACAGGTCCGATAGCATCGCCATGCTGTCTATCCTAGCCATTGTCACGTGAGGCACTTCCTACTCTGTGCCTCCGGCTGAAAAATAAAAGCCGTCGTTGTTCACACCAAACATTAAATCTAGCTTCCTTTTTTTTCAATCGATGCATTGAGCAGTTCCCTAAAGATTAAGTCGAACCATTTTGGGGGAAACGGAACAATTCTAGCTGAATTTCAAAGCCATTTTAATCAAAGCTGGCAACACAGGCAACACAAGGCGGCTGTAGAGAGGTCTACTTCAGTGCAACACATACAAATCGTGCCGCGAGGTATCGATATCAGTGGAGTGGCACAAACTACGATAAAAACTCTCGTGGTGATAACCCCTTCCATGTGGGGTTTTTGTGTGCGTTTTTTCAGATCTTGAACCAGTCTTGCTCACACAGCATTAGTCAGTACTCTCTCCTCTCGTCTTGTACATGACCACCTCCCTTGAAACTTCACTCTGGCGGGGGCCGGAATTTCGAAACGCTTCTGTGCATCTCACCTTGATCCTGAATATACCTTGATAGGACTACTGGCTATGGCGTTTGACGTGACTAGTGAGTGAGAAAAGAAGTGCTGGTGGGTGGAATGGGAAGTTCTGCCCGACTGATAGAAATCACATCGGCGCAGAACGCAGAGCGCCCAGGCGGAAGCAGACTGTGTGGGGACACATCAAAGCTGCCGCCATGGACCCCGAGCGTGCAACGAGCGGGAAGCAGGGCCCGGGCGCCGAGCACCGCTGCCTTTGTCCACGTCACACCGCATCGCTGATGACTATCACGCAAACCCCCTGCAATCATGGTTTGAGGACGCATGCGCGTCTCTCCCGTGGAGGGCGGTTTTGAGCATAAAGCTCTATACATACAGCCGTGCTAGTTCTGTTTTAAATCGTCGTAAATAATATTCTTACTTCCTAACAAAAAGTGTGGGTCATTTATCTAATTGACCTACTTAGAACGTTCTCACTGTAAGTAACACGTCGTTTGAGACCAAAAATAATTTACATTAAAAATTCGATACAAAATCCTAGGATTTGGCAAAAGCTTTCCCTTGGCATTTCGTGCATGCGATTGCGCCCTTGGCAGACTAAAAAAAAACTATCCTGATGCTCATTTGACTTGCCTTTCACAGCGACAGCTTCGGTCTTGCCAAACTAGCAGGAAACAGATGCTCCAAGAGGTCAAGGGGTATCTCAACGTTGTTAGGGCACAACTCGCTCTTTTCGGCACGTCCGACTTCCTCCCTGTACAACTCGTCTCTCAGGGGGGCGAGTGGCGGCATGCCACTCAGCAAAACAGCTGGAAAAGTTTGCGAGGTGTTAGGGACTGCTTGGGACATCCTGAATGCCAGCGATCAGTGTTGCCACAACAAGCCGAGCCAGACGGTGCAAGAAGTTCCTATTTTCCTTCCTGTGCATCCCTCGCTCGGAATAAACCAGACTTGCAAGGAACGGAAGTAACGTAAGCGAAGACGCCGTATTAGAAAATTGCCTCCACCGCCTCACCCCAAATTTTATACTCGCGCGCGCGCACATCGTAAGTATATATCTACATTTAAAACCTACTCGTCTGAAAAGTTAACCAATGCACTTAGCCCTTCTCACCCGATGATGAAATATTAATAATAATGATGATGATGATGATGATGATGATGATGATGATGATGATGATGATGATGATGATGATGATGATGATGATGATGATGATGATGATAACAACAACTACAAAACTAATAATCATAATAACAACAACAATGAATAATTCATTCTAGCACTAACCAGATCGCTACCATTTCTACAGCGGTATTATCACACCAGCAGGCCTCTCAGGCTGATGCTGGCTGGGTTGCTGTACAGGCGAGAGTGGAGAGGGACGGACTCGGTGACAGTCCCACACCAGTCACAATGCGCCTCTGGGGTCTCCCTATGTTTGCCGGACTGAGGTGTGGACAGCTTGATTATCCCCTGGCTGGCCACCGACGGTGTCCATCACTCACAGCGTCCCAGCCTCTGCACCACGCCTCGGTTTATTTCATTAATCAGCACGGCAACCACATAGAAGGCTGATAAAAGGAACAATCCCTTCACACCGACAGAGCACTGTCCTTGATGATTCGCTCCCGAAACTGCGAGAAACGTGCGTGCAGTTGTTATACACGAGACACAGACATTTTTGCTGTTTGTTTGGTACCCTTCTCGTAATGGAAGCACTGGTGTACATTATGACTCAGCGCATCAGACAAATCTGCAACAGCAACAATGTTTAGAAAGTGTTATCAGTAGTGGAAGCAAATACACGTACGTGCATGGTCATGTATGCCTAATAAAACATACTTGAAATAGAGAAACGACCGTGAAAAAAACATAATGCGGGAGAAAAAAAAAGCCGCGCTTCAGAATGTTTAGTCAAGTAACTTCGTCTGTCGCTTTGTTCATTAGCTGATTCGTCTGGAGAGGCTTAGGTCAGTCGATTTCGCGTCCGTCACTGGTGCACTCGGCATCCAGAACTGTGCAGGAACGCCAGGAGCGCTCACCGGGGCACCTTAAGTTTTCTCCAATGAGCCGTGCAGGGAATGTGTGCTTCCATGGCTCGTCATCAGTCGGCTCCTTCGTTCAGCTCCACTGTCTCCATCTCTAACACACGACTTTGTCTGCTTTCATCTACCTCGCAGTGAGCCATTCCGCCCTGGCTCTATGAAAGTGCCATTCTGCATTCCCGAGGGGAGAGAGTCTGCTCCTTGTCCTCAGCTGGACAACTGTGGTCAGTGGTATGTTTACTCCCCGCGGTTTGCATTGTTTTTCTATGAACATAGAGACAGCCCTATTGCACTAACACTGACGTCCAAAAGTTGGCTTTCAAGACTACAAACCCCCAAAGAAAACTTCGTCCTCCTCTGCTTTAATTAAAAAGTAGCTAACAAAAGTTAACAGAAAGAGTGAGAAATGTTGCATTAATAAATTAAAGTCGCTACACGCTGATATAGATGATTAGAACTTTGAATCCGAGCAGTGATTCACAAACTGTCAGTAACACTGTCTACAGACATCGTGAGGAAATAAGAAACCTGTCAGAACATCAGTCCACACACACACACACACACACACACACACACACACACACACACACACACACATACACACACACACGCACACGCACACGCACACACGCACGCATAGCGCGAACACACACAAAACATACACGCACGCGCGCGCGCTCACACACACACACACACACACACACACACACACACCACAGCATACATGTACATCAGCAGCAAATCCTTTCATGCGACACCGAGTGTTACAATACATCTCGACTTGGACCCCCTGCAGTCGATCAGGTAACATTACATACTGGCAGCAAAGCAAAACAAGAAGGGCAAAGCCCATACGACTCACATGCTTGACCTTGACCTTGACCTTTATATGACCTTGACCTTCAGGTGACCTTCAAGGTCAAGGTCAAACAACTAAACCTACCAATGACATCATACACTAAGAAATGATTTACACATTTTTTTCCTACCAAAAAAAACGTGTGACCTTGACCCAAGGTCAAGGTCATCCAAGGTCATGCAACACAAAGCTCTTAATTCAAGACATAGGAAGCACAATGGTGCTTATTGGCACTTTCTACCATGAGATATAGTCACTTTTAGTGGTTCACTACCCCATTTTGGTCACATTTCATAAGGGTCAAAGTGACCTTGACCTTGATGATATGTGACCAAATGTGTCTCATGATGAAAGTATAACATGTGCCCCACATAATTATTAAGTTTGAAACAGTTATCTTCCATAGTTCAGGGTCAAGGTCACTTCAAAATATGTATACAATCCAACTTTGAAGAGCTCCTGTGACCTTGACCTTGAAGCAAGGTCAACCAAACTGGTATCAAAAGATAGGGCTTGCTTTGACCTATATACCACTTGTAGCTAAGGTCGCCATTCTCAATAACGTGGGAGAAAATTGGGAAAATGTGAAAAATGACTGTTTTTGAGACCACATTTATGGCTCCTGTGACCTTGACCTTGAAGCAAGGTCAAGTCACTCTGTATGTTTTTTGAGGCCTTGTCATCATACACCATCATGCCACATTTGGTGTTGATAGACTTAATAGTCTCCGAGAAAAATCCAACGTTTAAGTTTTTTACGGACGCCCGGACGGACGGACGCCCGGACGCCCGGACGGACGGACGGACGGACGACGCGGCTCAGTACATAGACTCACTTTTGCTTCGCATGTGAGTCAAAAACAGGTGATTCCCCATTGATCACGTTTCAAGCAAAGCTCTACTAAAACATCCGCGTGACTTCCAGAAGTGTATCTTCGGTGAAGTATGATGTGCATGATCATAGTTTGTTCATGCTACAGATGTTGACTCAAAAGAGAGGACCAGACTTTCTTCATCGTAGACAAGCCAACGAGTAACAAAATCTACAGAAGCAAAGTCACTCTCTTGACACAGTATGCTGCTACAACTTTTCGAATCTAGTTGAGGCAGTCATAGTAAGGTTACCCACGTGGCAATCAGGACGCGACTGAAGCTTCGCAACTCAAACATTTTCATGAAATAAACCATGACGCCTGGCGTCTCGCATGCAGAGGAGAAACAGGATCTACCTGAGGAAGTCGACACTGAGACAGAGCACTCCAAACTTTGGAGAACTTCCACCGAGCGGCAGGGCTCCAGGGAGCGTGGATCCCCAATGCTCTGGGTTGCACGTAGTCCGGGATGCCCTGGGGTGGGAACAACTCGTTTTCGAGGCTTATCTTTCACTCGGCTCGGGGGCTAGGTTAGCAGACTGCCTTATCAAGCCTGGGAAACCCACGTGCACAAATAATACTCTCCTGGTTCTTCTCCTTGAGAAGGGTCCTCCTTTTACATCTCCCAAAGGGCCCTCTTTTGCCCCATTCCACCCAACACCTGCAGCTGCTGGGGATCGGAGATGTGAAGACAAGATGAGCAGCAGGGAGAAGGCCAACAGATCTGACTTGCAACATCGTCTTTTCTGAGCAGTGTTGCAGAAAACGAGCTTCCATAGAAAATATTTCAACCACACACCACAGATAGTCCAAACCATACATACGTGAATATCTCTCATTGTAACTCCGTGTGTGTATGTACGCATCAACTTTTGGAATAGATGCATAAACACGTGTGCGGATAACTGCGTACGTGAACAATAATGTAAGATGAGGATTTCATAGAAAAATATTTCACAGCAATGAAAGTCGTTGTACCTTTGATGCGCCAACATCAACACACCGAAACACGGATAAGCGATGAAGGAGGTAGGTATGTAGACAAGGATAGCAGAAATATCATATTGTGTTTGTGCGAAATATCTTAACTCCAAACGATCTAAGATTGCATGCGTGCCCGGGCAAGAATCCAGCTTGAGACCCGTGGGTGTGTTATTCGAAGCCAGTTTTTCGACAAAGCGAGACAGCCAGACGGTAAATTCGCATCAAGCGCTCAGTGGTTTCAAAAGCTGCCTCCTCTATGAGTGTACACAGCAGGACAAGGGTGAGGGGTTGGCGCAGCCTGCCAAAACTTGCAGTAGTTTGTCTGGCTTGGAGGCGTCCTTCTTCACGCCTGTCTGCCTCTCGATCATTGCAGCAGCGTCTGGGTTTAAACTGGTATATGATGAGTCTGGCTGAGCACACCAAGTCTTAATCATCACACCCTCAACAGTTGTCGCAAAGCAACACCACTGCCATTTACAAGCCATTATATCTGTAGTGGACACAAAGGAGAGATAACGCATGAAGAAACACAACACGGGTTCTTTTCTCTGGTCGATATGTATACGCCTCGAGAAGATTATCTTAATAGATATCATTACATGTAACGACAGGTTCAACAGCATACTTCATAATAAAACAGCAGCAATGAAGAGCGTGGTTTTCGAACGATCTCACCAGCGCTAGGGCACACTGAATGGAAACAGCAACGGTAAACGTTCAAAAGGAAACTCACCATCATAGCCGCCTTTTCCCAAATAGCCGCCACACATGTCTGATGAGGATAAGAAGTTGTTTAGTACTTGGCCTCTACACCAGTGTCTACACTCCATAACCGGGCCACCAGCAGAGTTTGAAAGGAGCCACAACGTACTCCAGCAGCCAGCCGTTTCAGCCTCCCGCTGTCTATCACAACTGCCAATCAACAAGACACGTACTCTCTTGTAAGGAGTGATGCGAAAACCATCGTTCCACGGCAGCATCTGCAGACCCTCTCCTTCCCTCACTTCACACCCCACCCCAACCCCCTTCAATTCCATTTGCCTCACTGATTTCCATTACAACTGAGCTTTGGTCTGTAGATTAATCCACCGACAGCTGGTAGCATAAGTTATTATTGCCAGCGTTTGACCAGATTAGCTCACACGGTGGCATACAATGCACTCTAAAACTTATCATGGTCGAAACACTCTCTTTACACCAACGTAGCAAGAATACCAAGCAAAGGCAAAATTGGAACATTTATCTTTTTAAACTTGACAGCCGTGAAAAGAAAACAGCCGAAGCTTAATTCAAGAGAATGCAGACTCCTTCATGAAGATATTGGAGAAAATGTACTGCATCCCACAGGGATACCAAAGACTGGGATACTTACAGACCAGCAGATGCGCTGGAAATTGAACACCCAGAAGAACTAACCTGGAGAGATGCGGCCAAATGGAATCCTCCAACTCCAGTGAGCCACTCTCCAAGAGAAAAAGTGAAGTGTCCGCGTGGATTGCAATCAGCCAGCCCTGGCAGCTTCTCCGTATGGGAACCAGACCAACTTGTCTGGGGCTGGCACCCACTCCAGACACCCAACCTCTGTAGGCCCTGTGTCTGCTGGCCGCCTGCCTTCACCACTGATTGGTGGCCTGCTGCCCCCTCTCTCCCATCCCCTCCACAGGGTATCCTCGCCTCTCTCTAGCCATCTGTCTCTCGTTGTCATTTGTTTCCATGGCAACAAAGGCCGTCACTTGCAGCCGCTGTAGCTAGGGCGGCAGCTCCCTCTGGCGAAGATGTGCACGGAGCGGACGGCGGTGGCGTGGGACAAACAAGCGTTACGAGGCCTCGTGGCCGTAGCCCGATCCAGTTACCGTGATGGTAAAAGCCGACGCGGTGAATTATTGAGCGGCAGGAAATAAGATGCACAGAGGTCGTCGGCGAGCGCAGTGCGTGCGAATAGGGGTTTATCTGGCCATCCCTCCGTGCTGAAGGAAAGAAACTCACGAAGAAAATTCTGGATTAGAAGGGTAATTAATGTGTCTTCAAAACGACGACAGGACTGATACAATAAATACTACTTGAAAAAGGAGCAGGATTCAGCAGAAGTGCGCCAGGATCTAAGCCTCAAAGCGGCATCAATCGTGGAGCGGGAATGCCACTATGCTGGAAACCCCATGGGGAAATGAAATCGCAAGTGGGGGGGAAAATATCCATCTGGTTTTTAGCATGGTACACCTCGTAAGGAAGTTTCTCTTGAGTGCAGATTTCGTTTCAATATGTGACGAGCCACGACAAAACCAGTGCTAAGTCGCGCGGCACTATTTTGCGCTACGACTGAAAAAAGGCAGGGAGGGTCACTCTGGGTGATTTTCACTTTTTGATGAAAATAGATTCTACATGGTTCAAACTATCATGCCAGTAAAGGGAACATTTTGAAGAATTATATTTTGATGGTAAAATAAAGACTTTTGTGTTATGTATTGTTTCAAAAGCTCCCTGTAATTAGCGTTAATTGCCTCATTTTAGCCGCAATGAACACACCTAAACCCTTGCAGAACCCCTTCATGTTATATACCGTTAGAAAGGCCGCTCTCTCTGCGTTCCCGCTCTGTGGATGTCGAAGAAAAATAAGGTCAGCTATTTTTGGAAACGGAGTTTGAAATACCGTTGCTAAGGTGTTTAATGTCTGAAGAGAGTAAATCTTCTGAGACCGTTTTTTCAAAATGACCGCTGCTTCAGTACCCAACTTGAAATGCCTGTAACTCCTATTCTAATTAACTCACATTGTTCATTCTTATATCAAAACAAACAGAAATAAATGCAGAATTCAAAAGTATTAAAACCCCATTTTGTCCAAAAATGGACTTAGCACTGGTTTTGTCGTGGCTCGTCACATATGTTAAACTTGAACTACCTGTAGAGCGAGTACAAAGGTATTATTCACACTTCAGCTGCCTACGTCATCGAGCAAGCATTAATTAAGATATATGCTAAGCACCCCTCCTTCGACAATAGACTTTCTACAACACTACTCACACAACATTCTCACGAACTGTCTGGCCCGAAATGACATCTGGACAACAGAGAAAGGATTCATAAAATTACCCCTAAGTTCGATTTGCATGCTCGTAAATACCACGATGGCCTTCGCCCACCAACGCTCCCATTGTTAACAAACCATTACATTCATCAATAATGCAATTTTCCTCGGCCAATACAGAGGCGTCTGCTCAAAAGACCAATTGAATTGTGAGTGGAACAAGAAAGACTGGATGTTGGAAGTCCGTTTCATTTGCATCCATTGTCCATCCATCATCTCTCACGTCCGCCTGCTCTGAGTGACTGACAGGGCGGCTGTCCGGGAGGACTGAGTTGACCAAAAGATTTTGCCCCTCATAGTCTGCCTTGCCGATGGTCTGGGCCTGCCACGCGTGAGGGCATGTGGATCACAGTGTGATGGCCCATGATGGCCCAGTGACCCGTGGATAACTGTCCCTGCAGCCAGACTCACGTTGCTGTAGCCACTGGATGCCAGGCTGGAGGCAAGCCTCGGTTCATTATGGGATCAGCCTCACTGTCCCGGCTCCACGCCCTCTGCCCTGCTGAGCTGGTGTCCAGTCTAGGGGTCAAGCATCCACTTGCCAGGCATAATGAGGGACCTTCTATGCTAATGTCACGACAGCTATGGCAAGGTAATGTGCATATGAAGTTACAAATACCAGCAGATCCTCCTGCTCCTCCGCCTCCTCCTCTATCATTTCATCTACCTCCTGCGTCCATTGCTTTCCTTGCTTACCCCTCCCATTTGTTTTTCCCCATCCTGTATTTTACTTACACTACTAACATACCCCGGGTTGCGACGTCCGCAAAACTTATCACGAACTCATCATTGTGCGACGAATTCAAGCAAAGCAGAGAGACAAACACTTCGACATACCTCTTGACAAGTTCGCACCGAGTCTCAGTCTAAGAGTATTGCGCACACACTTGATTACACACTCCAGACTGTACTCGAGTACCGTGTGAATTAATAAATGCGCAGTCGAGCTTTCCCATGTCAATTACATGGCACCTTCGACACACTTATCTTGTGGGCAATAGAAAAACACTCGCCGAACAAAATGCCATGAAAAAACCTCTCAGTGACAAGCTAAGAGTCTGTGGGAACCATTCTTCCTCCACCAACATCACAGACTCGATGGGAGCAAGCCAACCTCTTAACAAGGCATTGGCCCTCTGGTCTCAAAGCCAAAATTTATTCTTCTCACCCCCAGCCCTGGTAAGCTGGCTGAAGAGGTGTTTTCGCCTAAAACCCTTTACACAGGAGGGTCCTCAATTTCTAGAGGCACGCCCAGTATATTTAGACAGTGCACTGGATCACCTTGTTCGAGGAGAGGAGAGAAAAAAGTGCTCTTGCTGAAGGATTAACTGAGCTGAATAGAAAACACACGACCTGTCGAACGGGGAAAGGGCTACGTCAGCAGGGGCAAGGAAAGAATAAGGCCACGGCCTTTCCAAATGATAAGCAATGGCTCTAGAGCCAGAGAACAAACACATTGTAAAGTAATTGGCTGCAAGTGTACGTAGTTTGTTCTGATGCATACGCACCACGTGGACGGAGGCTCAGCTTTTATCGACATGGCTGGCACGTAAATGGCTGGCCCCAACGTAACTCACCCCCGCCCCCCCCCCCTCTCTCTCTCTCTCTCTCTCTCTCTCTCTCTCTCTCTCTCTCTCTCTCTCTCAATATACCTGGGAAGAAGCAGTGGTGAAAACGAAGAGCTCCTATCCGTCGAGCGCCCGGAGGAAAGTCCATGTGCGGTCTGCCACATTTTGTGAAGCTTTTGCAGTAGTTCTAACGGCAACTTGCAACGACGAAATATTGATGCCCTGTTTGATTTCCCTACCAAACGAAAGCTACAAATTCATCGCCAACCATGTGTGGCAAAATGATCCTCACAGTTTCACAAAGAGCAAGATTTCGTTTTTATAATCATGAAGCACTTCAAGGCCTCCAGGACGGCCACTTAACCAAGGGTTTTCGATAAAACACTATCACGTGAACACAACTTTTTTTTTTACAGCACCGGTGCTATACTTATACTAACGAACCTCCGAGTGGGTCTTCGTGCGTTGATATACAAGGACGGTGAATGAATCACGGCTGCAGCAGAAATCCCAGCTCAAGCTAAGCAGCACCGTCCGAGCATGCATACGTGCATGGAGGCATATGGACTGATTTGACAGACTGGCAGGCCCTGCCTCCGATACGAGGCAAGTCAGTTCCAATCCCAGCTGGAGGCGTGGTGACGCATGACTGCGGCACCAAAACAGCGAGCAGGAAACCCCGATCTGCTCACACACGCAGGACGCGATGCGCGCTCACCCGTTCTTAGCGCTGCTACAAAGTCAACACCGCACCTGGGCCGCTAAGCCGCTGCAGGCTAGATGGGAGGACGGGGAGGACAGGCTCACAGCAGATAGGGAAGGGGGCGAGGACACAGTCTGCCAGCACTACCGTCCACTAAGGGTCAATCTGAGAGAGATGTGACAGCTGGGTGGCCGAGCCTGACACCACGGCTGACACCTAGGACGGCAATTACTGGCTCCAGGTGCCGTGCCGAGGCGCTACCCAAAGCCAGGCTGGTCAGCTGTGAGGACGTGAAGTCACGGTCTCGTGCCACAGCTCTACTGACTACAGCCCCATACAAAGACTGACAACTAACACGCCTACACCCGATACTTTGCTATTCCGCGATGCAAGATGGTCACCTTGTAGGCAAAATTGGGCGCTTCGACTATTGGTTCAGAATGCTGCGAACCCCTTATTCTTGACACGCACAGATGCACTGCGAGGTAAAATGCTGAACACCAGAGGTGATGTGACAAACAGGGCATGTATACGAGGGCATATATATGTCGCGCCTTCCAGTCTACACCTAAGCTCCCGATGGTTCGACAAAAGCGGACTTTGTGGAGCAACCTGATTATCGCCCCTCTTAAGATTCCATGCTTGCAGAACAACGCTACTACAGTACTATGTCTGGAACGAAGAATCAGTAATCTACAGTATTACAAAGCCAAACACCAGCTTAACTTCAAAAGGGAACTGCTGAATGAGAAAGACGAAGAATTTGGCATCGCACGAGGGAAAAAAGAGCGCTAATGCATGGAATCTATACCATTTTATATCTACAAAGTCAGACATGAGACAGTAGCCAGCTAACTCCACAAAAACATGAGAAAAAACGAAGAAGCCTTTGATGTCAAGAGTTGGAATAACAGTCGCAGGTACCAAGAAAATCCCACTGCGGCATGCACAATGTTCTCACTCAAGAAAGAGCATTTTCAAAGCGGCACGATACAAGAATAGAGATCAGTATTGAGTTTATGACTGGCGCACGTCAAGTACAATAACAATACATATTGCTTGTTGGTGCTCTGGTCGAGATTTCAAACGCGCCGCGGCTGGGACTCTGTTCTCCACGATTCAGACCTGCAAAGCCAGAAGCCAGTGTCTTCAAAGGGGCGGCCCGGCACCGCCCCTGATCTTCAGGATCTTGGAGCTGGCTTACCAAAGTCTTACGTGCCTGGAGCAATTTCGCTCCAGGCAGTCACAGCGATCCGTCTGGGCCGGACTTCACTAATAGCCTTCAAGGACTAGAGCAGGTGTCATGCCACGCTTTGCTCAGCTAAGCTCCGACAGGTGCACGTCGCTAACTTCTGCTACAGGCAGAAAGTACCTGGCTTTTCTGAAAGAATGCATTGGCCCATGCTCGGTTAAGTTACCCAGTATTTGGCTGTTTACACAACACTTGCAAAGCTTATCTGACAATGACGTAGAGAGCTTACAGCTTTTGTGAGGAATATCCTCAAAACGTTTGGGAACAAACCTTCAAATAATACACACACACACACACACACACACACACACACACACACACACACACAAACACACACACACACCGCTTACCCTCAACCCCACCCATCCTCTCTCTCTCGCTCACACACACACACACACACACACACACACACACGCGCACACACACACACACACACTTTTTCACGCTCGTATATACACGTACACACGCACTCCTGCGTATTTGGATTCTTACATTATTCTGTCCGGCGCCATGTTTCGCACACTCCAAAACGTACAGAGGACGGAATACGACATAAATCAGCGCTCCTTTGGCCCCAAGCGCATGAAACGATTTCCGTCTCACCCATTTCTCTTGCAGGACGCCGTGACCCTGGAGTGACACTGTAGCTGACCCTGTCAGTCACGTGACCAGGGTAGACGGTCAGCTTGCGGTGGCTGTCACTGCCGGGGTCAGTCTTGACTGAGCCGCATCATTAGCGTCTTGCTACTGCCACGAGATCAGTTTCAGATCGGAACGCTCAACCATCGATATGGTCTTTTCCCTCAGACAGTTGCAGGAGAAATGCCGTGAGCAGAGGCGACCACTGTACATCGCCTTCATCGATCTGACCAAGGCATTTGACCTGGTCAGCAGAAAAGGTCTATTCACACTGCTGCAGAAGATCGGATGTCCCCCAAAGCTCCTGAAAATGGTCATGTCCTTCCATCGAGGGCACGTTCGGTACCGTCCAGTACGACGGATCAACCTCAGACCCCTTTCCAATCAGAAGCGGCGTGAAACAGGGCTGTGTGCTTGCCCCTACCCTCTTCGGCATCTTCTTCTCCTTGCTACTGTCCTACGCCTTCAGACAGTCTGAGGATGGTGTGTACATCCATACCAGAAGTGATGGAGGCCTCTTCAACCTAGCCCGCCTCCGTGCAAAGACCAAAGTGCAAAGGGTCCTGATCAGAGAGCTGTTGTTTGCTGATGATGCTGCCCTGACTGCGCACACAGAGGAGGCGCTGCAGCGTCTCATCAACTGCTTTGCCCAGGCATGCAAAGAATTCGCTCTGACCATCAACATCAAGAAGACCGAAGTCATGGGTCAGGATGTCAGTACCGCTCCCAGCATCTCCATCGGCGATCACACCCTTATGGTGGTGGAGGAGTTTACATACCTGGGCTCCACCATCTCAAGCAACTTGTCTCTGGACGCCGAACTAAACAAGCGCATTGGCAAAGCCGCAACATCACTGGCCCGCCTCGGAAAGCGTGTCTGGGACAACTCCATGCTGACAACAAACACCAAGATGAAAGTCTACCAGGCCTGTGTTCTCAGCACGCTCCTTTACGGAAGCGAAGCGTGGACCCTGTATTCCCGCCAAGAACGCCGGCTCAACACCTTTCACATGCGTTGCCTCAGAAGGATCCTGGGCATCAGCTGGCAAGACCGCATCCCCAACAAGGACATACTGGCGCAAGCAGGTATTCCCAGCATGTTCGCCATGCTCAGCCAGAGACGACTTAGATGGCTGGGCCACGTCAGGAGGATGGACCACGGCCGAATACCCAAAGATGTGCTGTACTGCGAGCTCGCCACGGGATCCAGACCTGCAGGAAGACCTCTCCTCCGCTACAAGGACGTTTGTAAACGTGACATGACGGCGGGAGGCATCAACCCAGCAGACTGGGAAACGGTGGCCGCTGACCGCAACAGCTGGAGACACGCCGTCAAGACTGGCATCCAGGCCAGCGAGAGGAGGAGACGGGAGCAGTGGGAGGAGAGGAGAGAACGCAGACGACAGAGAATAGCGTCGGCATCTACAGTGCCACGCCAAGACTTCACTTGCGACAAGTGCAACAGAGCATGCGGCTCAAGGATCGGGCTCTACAGCCACAGAGCACGCTGCCGCTCAACCCCGGACTGACCAAACCTGGCGCACACTCCATAGTCTCACGAGACTGACGGATGCCAACAACCGCCACGAGATCAGTTTCGACGTCTAGCCGTCACTCTACATGTAAGGCCCTGCTGGCATGTGTGCAACTGGACAATTGGGGGGGGGGGGGGGGGGGGGTGGAGAGAGGGAGGAGAGAGAGAGGGAGAGAGAGAGAGAGAGAGAGAGAGAGAGAGAGAGAGAGAGAAAGAGAGAGAGAGAGAGAGAGAGAGAGAGAGAGAGAGAGAGAGAGAGAGAGAGAGAGAGAGAGAGAGAGAGAGAGAGAGAGAGAGAGAGAGAGAGAGAGAGTGTGTGTGTGTGTGACAGAGAGACGGACGGACGGACAGACGGACGGACGGACAGAGAGTCAGACAGACAGACGGGGTGAGGGGATGAGGGTGGGGGATAGTTAAGGAAAGGAAGTTTGTCTAATAACCTGCAAACTTTCGCGTTTCCCCCCCGTTTAAAACTGCATCAAAAGGACGCACTCTGAAGCACGAAGGAATAATTAGAGCCTTCTTACAAGAACACATTATTCGCTAACAATTTTTAAACTTAATGCAATTCCTTACAAAAAACTAAATGCAATTATTTAATAAAACTGATCGATATAGCTCATGGTAAGAATCAAGTTCATTGCATGGAAGCTTGTCCTCTGTTGTAGCGTTATTGGCAACCAATAGGGAACAGTTATGAAAAGCAACTTCATCATGTTTGCGAGCGTATGGCATGGGAATGAGAGGTTGCTGTGACGTAATGAAAATATTGACGTTCATGAGGCAGAGGTTTTCGAATGCCAGCACAATAAGCACACGCCAAACTAACTCCTCGTCAACAACGTGTATTTAATGAGAGTCGTCTCAAGGCGACAGTGGGCAGAGGCCCCCCATTTGCCTGCAGGGGATAGCTCTGCCTGGGGGTGGGGGGGCCGGGAGGAGTCCGGAAGAGGAGGGGCAGGGGACGTCGCCACTAGACCGACACACAGAATGCAGTGACTTGATCACAGGTTGCCACTCTCTCTATCGCTGGGAGGCATCGCAATCACTCTGTCAAAGTCAGTCCTTCCTTCCAACCCCAGGATCTAACATTCCTTGAGAATTTTACCTGGCACTGTGCACACGCTACTGCTATTAGAGTTTTCCTGGCATCTGTACATCGCTCTTCCCGGGTTGTATGCCAAGCCAACTCACAAGCAAGCGGGAGCCTGAGATGTTTCACTTCCTGGGGCTTATCACGTCTTCTTATCTTCACTAGCGCTCGTAGCAGTGGAAGACAACATAAACAAGACATAGGAAGCACAATGGTGCTTATTGGCACTTTCTACCATGAGATATAGTCACTTTTAGTGGTTCACTACCCCATTTTGGTCACATTTCATAAGGGTCAAAGTGACCTTGACCTTGATGATATGTGACCAAATGTGTCTCATGATGAAAGTATAACATGTGCCCCACATAATTATTAAGTTTGAAACAGTTATCTTCCATAGTTCAGGGTCAAGGTCACTTCAAAATATGTATACAATCCAACTTTGAAGAGCTCCTGTGACCTTGACCTTGAAGCAAGGTCAACCAAACTGGTATCAAAAGATAGGGCTTGCTTTGACCTATATACCACTTGTAGCTAAGGTCGCCATTCTCAATAACGTGGGAGAAAATTGGGAAAATGTGAAAAATGACTGTTTTTGAGACCACATTTATGGCTCCTGTGACCTTGACCTTGAAGCAAGGTCAAGTCACTATGTATTTTTTTTGAGGCCTTGTCATCATACACCATCATGCCACATTTGGTGTTGATAGACTTAATAGTCTCCGAGAAAAATCCAACGTTTAAGTTTTTTACGCCCGGACGGACGGACGGACGGACGGACGGACGGACGGACGGACGTCCGGACGGACGGACGACACGGCTCAGTACATAGACTCACTTTTGCTTTGCATGTGAGTCAAAAATGAGCTGTCTGCTTCCCAAGTTTAGCGAGTTCGCTGCTATAATTTCACATAAGTGTTTCGTGACTTACATTTTGGGTATTGGGATTTTTTAAATATTCCCCGAGCATCTTCACCTCTATATGTACTAGACACTCCAATGCATCAGCCAATAATGGATGGATGGATGGAGTTTAAGGGCCTATCAGCCTTGTAGGCTATATAAGGCCACAACGTTAAGAAACACTCCACCATGGTAATATAACTCTCCGCGACAGCGGAGTATAGTACAATTCACTAAACTAGTGATATAAAATCAATAAAATCGAGTCCCACTGCCCAACAGCCAGCAAAGGCAGTGCATAGCCTTCAAACACGAAAAAGCATAATCAGCCAGTAACTAAACTCACCTACCAATTGTTCCTAAAGTACAGATAAGCTCGCATAAAAATGGCTATCCATCTACAACATATTCCCCAGCAATCTGCGGCCACAGTTTCCAAAGAATACAAGACAGGGAAGTTGGACAAACTCTGCAGCATCAGTGAACTCCGACCCGAGACCTGTTTCTCTGAACTGGAATGCGGGAATCGCGATAAGAAACTTTTACATGTTTGTACCCTACCCAGAACCAAAACTTGTTGTTTTCTTTCGTACATGGATTTAGGCAAAGCCATTCCAATTCCAGCAGTTGTGATATTTCTCTCTCACATCGATGCCAACATATTGATCATATCACGAAAGTGCGTCGACCACAACCTGTCACCCCAAACTGTAAGACATGTGAATGGCCTTAGGGCACAAAATCCGTCTTCGTGTGAACGAGCCGTAAGCGACCAGAAGTGTAGTTCGTCAATGTAGTGTTGCTTTGCTGCATATAGTTTACATCGAAGGTCATTGCAAGTCGAATCCTCAACAAGCACAGCTCATCTCTCCCGCCGCAGAACTGCCCAAGTCTTCGCAGAACTGCCCAAGTCTTCAGACAGCGTGGCGACGACACTCAGGTCAATAACACAGCACATCGTCTCTAGAGCAATACTGCTGGATTTTCTTGACTTCCTCTCCAATTTTCTTCGGGTCATTGCTTTGAGCTTCAAATCCTCTTAACAAGTCCAAAGAGGTCTTCGTTGATTTGGAGTCTAACTCTCGAACTCGCTGTCGGCTTTAGTGTGGGGGGTACTTGGTGGGTGTTTAACGTTTCGCCCCCTTAGAAAGAGCCGTGCCCACTTTATTGTTCCCTGCTGAAAGTCAACAAAGGTTCGGATAAGCAAGCACACATAATTCGCGGGGGTGTTTCGTGGTTTGCGGTGGGCTCATACCAGATTTGCTTTCTAAGAGTGAAGCGTTCCACAGGCCCAAACATGAACTTCAGTAGTAGTCCGGGTAGGCTTGGTCTGACCAACCCCATGGACATGTTCACATGTTGCATCTAACTTACAGCGAGCCCTGTGCTTGCGTTCAGTTCACATCTGCAAAAGGAGGGACCAACATGTACCACATTTGCATGAAACAGCATCACCCTGAACTGTACACCACGGTGCTGTGGCATACTTTACATGAACTTTAGGATTGTACACGGAAGTACACTCAGGATTACTCCATGGAAAATATTGTATTGTTATGCTCGTTATGACTGTCGTCATCACAGATAATTATACTGCTATAAGTTTTGAAAAATCTGACTAAGTGAACAAAGACACGCATAGAAGGCAAGTCCGTCAAAGAACGGGACATGGAAATCATACATGGGCCCAAGTGACCACCAACAGCAGTGGTAGAAGGTGTAGCGGATGTTAGCAACCAGCATTCACTGAGGTACAGGTTCAGTTTTGACATCACAATCAAGCCGCCAGATCAGTTTGCTTCAGCAAACAGAGCCAGGCCTTCCTGAACCATACGCCTATGTGCTAAGAAAATAATAAACCACAACGGAAAAGGTGGGTAGCGATGGAGAGAGAGAGAGAGAGAGAGAGAGAGAGAGAGAGAGAGAGAGAGAGAGAGAGAGAGAGAGAGAGAGAGAGAGAGAGAGAGAGAGAGAGAGAGAGAGAGAGAGAGAGAGAGAGAGAGAGAGAGAGAGAGAGAGAGAGAGAGAGAGAGAGGTTGACACGTTTTATGTCGATCCTATGACCACAGGACAATTTTGGTGACGTCAGATAACACCCTTACCACTGCCCACAGGTCAGGTGACACGGCCAGCTTCCTACAATTATGGCTCGGGTAACAGCGGCTGAAAGGAAGCGACCGATTCTGGAACGTCCGGCGCCTTTTCCTGACAGAGGCAATCGATACCTTTTGCTGCAATCACTGTCAATGAAACCTGTTTGCCTCCCAGTTTTCGTCTCGCATAATTGCAACCAGCCTGGGTTTGGCACTCAACACCACGGGCGACTCATTTCCCACTCCACAGTTCCCAGTATCTTCATACTGTCAGAAACATATGCGCCTCGTAGCTACATTTGCACTGTGATTATTCCCTGTCCTGCAGGGCACGTTCAAACTGACCTACACACTGTTCCATTTGAAGTTAGGTTTGTTAGTACAGGTAGTAACACTTACATGTACCAAATCAATGTAGTCATTAAGTGTTGTCTGATATGCGCACTAAGTACGTGGTGACAAGCCCTCAAAGAAAATAGTGAAAACGCATAACTGGACGGTTTTCTTGTTTGTGCAGACCAAACTACCAAATGCGAGTTTCAGCGATGGACGGGAGGTTCCAGTGGCCGTTGTCTGGAGGGTGTGCTGAAAGAGCAGCCTCCCTTATCTCTCCCTGGATAGCCTCTGTCCACTTGATCAAGTGGCGGATCGTTTAGGAGACCTCACACAGACTGGAGAGAGAGAGAGAGAGAGAGAGAGAGAGAGAGAGAGAGAGAGGGGGGGGGGGGGGGGCAGGCAGGCAGGCAGACAGGCAGGCAAAGACAAAAATAAACACATGACAAATCAAGACAAGGCAAGGAAGGCAAGGCAAGGCAAGGCAGGACAAGGCAAGGAAGGCAAGGCAAAGAAAGACAAGGCAAGGCGAGACTGACAGCCCAGAGGCGTAGACAGGCAGGCATCTCTAAATCAAAACCATCAAAGCATTGTGCCCCATAGTTGGGCCGCCCCTCACACCGCACCTTTGCGCGAGACCTCCACACACCAGCCCATGCAGGAGGCCTGTCGACATTTGGAAAAGTGATTTACACAGTGTTGACAGGGAGGCCTATATACAGGGCAGTAACTCACATAAAGTGGCGGTCGATACATCTCAGATGAACATCTCACTGAAGACACGTTTACAATTGGCAGCGTGTTCTGAGAACGCGTGAGTATTAAAATGACCCACTCGCACTTGTCCCGGTCAAGTGCCCGAAGCATAATAGCACCTGTCAGCCTCACCTCTAGAGGGTGTCACGATAGCAAACACGAGCCCAGTGTAGTTTCGGAGTGATGGTTTCCCGGGAATCACAGTGACTTGCATCCATGCAGGTCAAGACACCCCGATTTCAAGATGAGGAACACAACAGATATGTCCATGAAATAAGTGCTGTTTGGGAGAGCCCAAGAATAGAAGCTAATCTCTCTTCGCTCTCACCATTGATTGATCTATGGATGGGGTCAAGGTCACCTGTCAAATGGGGATCGAAAAAGATACTTCCGATAAACATTTATTGAGCATTGTGGATTTAATAGTTTAAACATATACTCATGTAGCCACTACAAGTAATCAGTGTATTTTACGACGATTGCTTGGTCACACGTCGATGTTATGCAGACTCATATTCCCTTCAAGACTACGAACGCTTACGGCGTGCTCACGGCCTGTAATTCATGCGCGAAGGTCACGATTCTGGGGCAAAGACGATCTCGTGCGCCAAACAGTTAAGTCGTCTTAACCAAGAGTTGACAGGATTTTAAAAATCGGACAGATGTCTGGATACATACATGTACAAAGGTTCCCACTAAAACGACACTATCTACCTGGCCAGCAAACACCTCCTCAATCCCCACATCATTCTGAACACAGAGATACTATATTCACTAGTCTCAGCGACGCTGAATGTCCCCACATCAGGCTACAAATAATAATGCAATTGAAGAAGAAATGTCGTTCACGCTATGAATTGATATCGATCTTCACACATGTAATCAATTTCGAGTAGGAACTGCCTCGTCTAATTACTAGGAGCGGGGTTTCTCCTGCAGCAGCTGGTGGCTATCATTACCTCCCCTGTAATGCTTTCGATCGAGGGCTAAGGAATTAATTTCCCGATTGCAAGGGGAACCTGAACAGAGCCAGCACGGTACCGAATATGGACCGCAGCCTCTGCGGCTGTAGAAGGCTCTCTCGATCTCTCCGGGTCTGTTATTCTTCGCTTTTCTGCCGTGTTTGGCATGCTGCACGCTCCCCTCTTCACTAGCGGCGACTTCTCTTCAGGCAGCACCGGCCTGAAGGGTATTCATTGGCTGCCCTGCACAAGAGCCCAAACAACGGCCAACAAAGGACCAAGAGAGCAGTCGAGCTTGCCACTTAGCACCATTGTCAGCCCAAAAAATCTCGCCTTGGAAAGTGGGGAGGATCCAGCTAGAAACATTTTTCAGCAGGAAACTGAAGACGGAAAAGGTTTTCATTAGTCTGACCTGCTATGGAAACAAAGAGGCAGATTTCATGGCGTTGGCGGGTTCAATAATCGATCAAGTTCCACATGGAGTTGCTTTTTTTGCGGGAGTCATATCGTGGTACACGAAGTTTGGTCTGTCGCTGTATTACAAGAAAGACATAAGTGGCAGAAACAAACACGTACCGAGGAAAATATTTTCTCACTGAAGACATCGAGTTGTGCACAGCTCACAGAACTTATTTGACTGATCGAAAACAGTCACCACGTAAAGCGTCAGCAAGTCAAGCGACTGAATCAAGAAGTAAACTGCGCAGAAACACATTTATAGCAACTCGTCAGCCCATGTAATGCAATGCACAAATCAACTTAGTGACAGAAAAACATCACACATGCTCTTCAACTTTCCCCAGAATGAAGCCACACTGCATGATGATGTGAGGAAACAATAAATGTAAGCACATCATCTCTAACTATAGACTGCACAAGCATGACACTGACAGCGACAGGAAAGGACGTAGTGAGAACTCCGCCACACACACACACACACACACACACACACATACACATACACACACACACACCAATTATGAGAAGCGAGCCACGTCTTGCCTTGACCTCCTTAAGAATTACATCAGGTCCCAAAATATCTAGGCAATGAAGGAATTCCCCGCGCGGCTGTCCTACGCTGACGAACTACATGTATACTTCCCCTGCTGGTGACGACAGGTTGCGAGGGAGCGTTAGTCACGCAGACAGGGCGACAGTTTACACGTCTCTGCCCCCGGTCGTCCATCATATGACGTACAAACAAGGTAGCCTGGCGAGGCTGAATTCTTCAAGCACGTTTTCCTTCAACGCAACTGTCGCATAAAAACGATGATTCGTTTTATGCGAAGCCACGACATTTCAACTGGAGGAAGTTTATCGAAAATATGGAGTATTGTTTTGCACTTTCCTCACAAATGTTGCGACAGACATTTATAGGTATTACATGTACAACTGTCAGTAAAGTTGGCAGCGGCATTTTTTTTATGATCATCAAATCATTATCATGTTTTGCCCCGTGAATAAGAAAGAGTGCGAGTTTCCCAGGAGTCAATGAAGTTCTAGCTTTCACCAAGGCGACTTTATGAAAACCGGTGTATTCGGTAGTGAAGTTGACAGCGGGAGATTTGCAAACACTGACCAGACTGGACACAGATGAGGAAAGCAGGATAGCGAGATGGTCACTGGAGATTGTCAGCCTCTTCGGGTCAGTCAGGAGCCAAATTGCCACTAAACACGCTGATAAACCCTCAGTAGAGAGAATGAGAACTGACAGACCTTTCTGTCTCTGTCCTCTCCTTTCCTCAGGCTATGCTCACCTACAACCCACAGTAGTGTGTTCACGTTAGAGGCTGTCCAGAAGTCAGGACCTCGATGCTTGTCACCAGTTTAAATTTGAACGGGCCAGAGCGTGGATAATAGGATGGTATCATTCTCGGTACTAAAAGGTTCAAAAGGGGAAAAAAGATAAATGATCTCACACAACTTATTGTACCCAAGGTATGCGTGTAAATGTATAAATCTGTGTTTCCATTTAGTGCCCATATGCATACATACCAGGGTTTAGATTGTGTTTTCATATAAAGGAGTTGCTGCTACGCTGTGGCATCCTATACAGCAGGCTCTGAATAGCTTGCAAACTTTCGGAAATGGAGGAAACATTCTAAACTCATTTCCGGACTGTGTACTCTTTCCGAGAGCACAAACTATTTGCCAAAAATCACAGACAACTCCACAAGAGCAGACAGGTTCTGAACCGCTGAGACAGTGTTGGCGAATACGTTTAGACAAAATTTCTGCCAAAAGCTACGGAAGAGTATCTTCAGTTTTGGCAAAGACCTTTGGGAATCATGGCTGGTATCCACACTTGCATGTGAGTTTGTACAAGACAGCTTTCCCACATCAGCTTTTTATCGGGAAGACAGATGGAGGATAGATTTCACATTTCCTTCTCCGTTCAGCAATCAGGATGCAGTTGGCACGGCCAGCTAAATCATGTTCAACTGAGGAATTTTGATATCTCGCTCCTGAAACCTGATTTATGGTTTAGTTCCGCCTCACTTCGTAAAACCATCTTCCCATGACGAATTATCTTGAACTTTGACTTTCTTCACGGCGGCGGGCCCGCAAAGGGCTGCCGTCTCTCCGCCGCCCTCAGGGGATTAAGCGCAAATGTTGAGCTCTGCTCCGGTAGATGACTGCGTCTCCCACAGTGTTCATGTGGAAAATGTACAGGAACTTGTTTTCTTTCACTGCGAGGTCGCTGCCGCATGATCATGATCATCCTCCTCCCCCTCCTCCTCCTCCTCCTCCTTCTCTCCTGCTGAAAAATGTCCTCGTAAAAATGTCTACAACACACAGCATCATCAGCTCATTTCATTCAATGAAAGTCGTCTCGAGCCTGTTCAGTCGCACGTGCTGAAGAAAACAATTCAGCCTCTGTGTTTTGCCTGGAACTCTTAAACACAGCCAAATCAAACGCATGACCAACATCCATTCAGCATCAGAGATGAAAAGGCCTCTGCGTTAGTGCCGCGCAGCAGTGCGAGTTCACAACGTGCGTTCCCAGACAGGGGTTAACTGGTGGGGAGCCCTCCACCCTTCCTCAAAGGGATTCTGCCCTGACCTTCGACCCTATGTTGGCCCCAGGTGGCCGCAACAGGCAAGCAGGCGGCTGCCTTTCAAACAGCGGCGGCAAGTCCGTGTTCCATTTTCAGACGCTCTTCCTCTACTCTAGTCATCCTTCTCTGCTCTTCATCATCAACAGATTTCGGCTTCCGGGCGACACACTGGGAAAACCCTTCCTGCACCCTGAGTCCCACTGAGGCGAACGAGACGAGACAGTTCCCACTGTCAGGCTTCTGTTTCGGTCTCCCCAGGGGCCATGGGGTTGCTTCCTGGCGTCTCGCGATCCCAGACTGGAGGAAGTGGAGGTTAATTGGGGTCGACGATGCCGAGTTCCCCAACACGCCGAGGGACAGCGAGGGCGCCTTGGTCTGGCAGGCACGTGCTGTGCGTGCTGCGTTACGGCGCCAGTTCCTCCCAGAGAGGATCAGAAAAACGCTGTGCTGCTCTTCATGGAAACTGCCTACAGGCTCCTGTAGTCACGGCGTTGCATCAAACGACACGTACAGAAGTGTTCTACATCTGGGTTTGGTTATGCGCACATCAGTCGTTGATCACGTTCAAAAAGTCCATGTACGGTTACAAAGAAGAATTTTAACACACACCCGAGGTCACCATCACTAACGTCTTGAAGGATAGAGTATTTTAAACATTGCTTTTTGTATTATACACGATGAGAATTCATGCACTACCAAATTATGTACCCCATGCAAAAGAACCTTTTCCTCATGTAAGGGTCAGAAGAACATCAAGATAGAAAGAAACAAGAAGGGCAAAGCCCATACGACTCACATGCTTGATCTTGACCTTTATATGACCTTGACCTTCAGGTGACCTTCAAGGTCAAGGTCAAACAACTAAACCTACCAATGACATCATACACAAAGAAATGCTTTACACATTTTTCCTACCAAAATACATGTGACCTTGCCCCAAGGTCAAGGTCATCCAAGGTCATGCAACACAAAGCTGTTAATTCAAGATATAGGAAGCACAATGGTGCTTATTGGCACTTTCTACCATGAGATATAGTCACTTTTAGTGGTTCACTACCCCATTTTGGTCACATTTCATAAGGGTCAAAGTGACCTTGACCTTGATGATATGTGACCAAATGTGTCTCATGATGAAAGTATAACATGTGCCCCACATAATTATTAAGTTTGAAACAGTTATCTTCCATAGTTCAGGGTCAAGGTCACTTCAAAATATGTATACAATCCAACTTTGAAGAGCTCCTGTGACCTTGACCTTGAAGCAAGGTCAACCAAACTGGTATCAAAAGATAGGGCTTGCTTTGACCTATATACCACTTGTAGCTAAGGTCGCCATTCTCAATAAAGTGGGAGAAAATTGGGAAAATGTGAAAAATGACTGTTTTTGAGACCACATTTATGGCTCCTGTGACCTTGACCTTGAAGCAAGGTCAAGTCACTATGTATGTTTTTTGAGGCCTTGTCATCATACACCATCATGCCACATTTGGTGTTGATAGACTTAATAGTCTCCGAGAAAAATCCAACGTTTAAGTTTTTTACGGACGCCCGGACGGACGGACGGACGCCCGGACGGACGCCCGGACGGACGGACGGACGACACGGCTCAGTACATAGACTCACCTTTGCTTCGCATGTGAGTCAATAAGGAAGGGAAGAGGGTATGGATACAAAGGGGGGAATGCCCGCAAGCTAAACATAAGTCGTGGAGAGGACGTGGCATCAAACATATCGATTGCAAAGCTGAAAATAATCATCCGCAACAGGTATGGAGGTACAGAACCAAACTCCTCTCACATCTCCTATATTCTCTTTTCCCTGTGATGTACATGTAGAGACGGGGAGTGCCAGGGCTGGTGACGAATGCCGTTCTTCAAAGCGTGAGATGTCTTGTCTGGGAGGTGAGATGCAGGCAACAAGCACGCTAATTGGAGCATCCCCAGCAGCTGCAGCCAGAAGGTCACGTTTTCTATCTGGATGCGAAGGATCAGCTGTGTCGCCAGCCAGAAGGCAGACTCGGGTCCAGGGTAAACAAAAACGGTTTCACTCACCGTCCGCGAACTACGCGGCATTAGGCCTGCCAAGCATTGCTTTGTGGAAGAATTGCAGATAAAATACAATACTCGAAAGACAAATTAATCAAATGTTGCCATTTTGCCGTACCTTAATGTTCAAAGTCTTCTTCCTCAGAAGCGATGTTCCCAGATGGGTAATGTGGATTCACCCGTGCAAAGTGTTTCGCTGTGTGACATAAAGACAACAAGTCTTCCTTCTAGCTCAGACTCCTAACCCTAAGCAGGAAAACACATCTCTTTCCTCCGGGAACACTTCCTGCTGGTGAACAGCTGATAGTCCAACAAAGACCAGGCTGTTCCCTCTGTAAGGGTTTCCAGCGATAGGGCGCTGGGGCCAAATCAGATTAACCCCCGGAAAACCAGGTCCTACAAGGAGACTATTCTTCTTCACTAACAAAAGACAAATAAAACCGGGCGCATGACAGGAAAAAAATCATCGCCAAGCAAACAGTTTTATGAGTCTGGTTTTTGCATTGTGAAAAAGAAACCGTGCCAAGAAATTAAAAACGGCATAACTTCTGCACCAGACGGCTGATGATAACTTCCTCCTTTGCAAACAATATCCTGCATGGTTTATTGTTGGAGTCTCTCCTCGTAAAAACTCCACAAATTAATACTTTTCTGAAATACCACCTTGCATTAAAAACATCATGCATGTCCTAAAACTGACTACAAAAGTTCACAAACAAATACAGACGAATGTGAGCTCACGCGGAGAACAGTAGCCTGTGATGCCCGGGCACGCATATCAGAAGGGCTGATGCGTACAAAGGTCGCGGTGACGTTTGAAGTTTCCCCTGAAGAGGCACTAATGAATCCAAACAATGCCATGTATGAAGATGAGTGGAGAACTATGAAATGCGGTCGCATTCAATAAGATCATGCGAAGCATTCGTGCTACTGCTCATGCGAATATCCTCAGTCTTCCATCTCCCTTGCCAGGTTGTAGTCTTCCATTTGTCAAATCGAAGTAATAATAAAAGCAGCGTTTTTGGTAAATGTTTGGAGATCTAATTTTGTTTTATCACCAGTTTCAGTATCAAACCACAGAAATTGTTTCAGTGGAAAAGTGAAATGCAGCCATGTTTACTTCATTAGACAGTGCGTCAAATAGCGTCATTAGTTGTATTCATGGAATTTATGTGCCACAGGTCTCACAGACCATCAGGAGTAGCTAGCATCAAACGAAGGAGACAAACTCTCAAAACATAATCGACTGCGCTTTAAATTTCATCGAGTGTTTCACAAAACTGGAAAAACCAGCCCCCTCGTCATCATAATATGCTCAACGTTCTCATCGTCCAATAACGATCCACGGGTATCGCTGGAGCCGCAATCACGAGTTGTACGGCATCGTGTGTACGAGAGCACTGGAAACCATAGCAACCTGTAGGGGGTTGACAGAGCTCTGTCCGTGTTCAAACAATTCAGTGACCATGAGGGTCCTAGACTGCAATCGACAATTTCGGTTCGATTTGCAGAACAAACAGCAGTTAACATTTGCATTCGATCTATGTCTTATGAAATCCTAGGCAAATTTCTCATGGCTGTTTTCCGGGAGACGGATTTTGATCGAATGCTCACCAACACCTACTCAACGAGCAAGCATACCTTCCTTCCGTAATCGAACCGCTCCTGGGTGTCAGCCTCCTTTTTGGAGAGCACTGTGTCAAGAGCACAGACAACAAAGCAGTTTCCACATACTGGTGTCTGGAGGGACTGAATCAGGGTGGCGATAGGCCGCCACAGTCGCTGTCCACACTGATCGCGTCTCTCCTGGCAACAGCTTGAAAGTAAAGGAACAAGGAACTAAGGATATTTATGAAACTTCAAAATACCTGCTAATTGGAAGGTTTGTGGGACCTCAAGCAGAAGTTTGCAAGCAAACAAAAGTTCAACTCACCCTTTTAATAAGAGTATGAACAACATGCATCATTAATGCTGAGAATGTTCATTGCCCGAAATAGCCGTTCGTATGAAAATGAAAAATTCAAATGGTGTTAATTGTACGCTATCTTTTAGAAAGGAAGGACAGAACTTCCCCGTACTCCATCCCAACGCCGATAAGTTACCAGATATGCGTCGTTGCCAATATTTATCCTATGGTAATGTTCGTTTTGTTTGTTTGTTTGTTTGTTGTTTGATGATGCACTTGCCAATCGGTTTGTAAACCCACGAACAAGCTTAATCTCGAAACGAGTCCGAAGTGATATGTAAATATACTGAAATACATAAAGTAACACTTATTGCAGAGTGAAAAATGAAACGGTTTTGGCTTCTACAGCATTCCGGCGTTACGATTAGGGGAACTGTTCGCCATGTCTGGCAGCCATTTCCACCTCCAGCTGTAAGCCATCAAGGTCCACCCTGCACTCCTCTGCCATCGTCAACAAGTCACCGCTTGTTTTGAAGCCTTGCATTTATTTGTCCGTGGGGAAATCGTGTTTACAGGGCCCCGCCAGTCTCGGTCTCAAGTCTGCCATTTAGCGCTCTCGAATGAAAGGAGGAGGAAGAGGGTGACTAACAAACAGGGCATCCTTGCCCTGCAGTCAGGTCATCCTTGTCCTGCAGTAATAAACAATACAAAAACAGATCACCACGGCATTTTTGCTTCTCTTATTTTAAGAAAACGACATGACCACGATCAAAGTCAGAATAAAAGAAGGGGATTTTATTTTGGGTGATGAGCACTTAATCATTGATTTGAAGGACGTGTTTACGAACTCAAGATTAATGTTCGAGTCAACTGTCAGAACTGCCCATTGAAGAAATGTCTCCGAGTCAGCTGTCTCCGACATTTTTTGTCTCAAACAAAATATCGTCTGTTTGTGGAAACTATCCTCTGGCGTCTCATCATGAATGTTGAACCGGATTCGTGAGAAACTGAAAAATAGCCTTCAGCCAAAACTAACCGTCGACTAGTATCTATCCCAAGAGCACAAAAAAGGGATTTATTTACCGTTCCAGTAGAAATCACTCCACTAATGTGCTTATATACATTCAAAGCAACTCATTCCACTTTCTGTGTCAAACTTCGAAAATCCCTCATTGTCCCACTCCAAATTCTTGCCAAACGGCATGACCGGACAGGGTTCATTGCACACATTCCTGGCTCGTCAAACTGGTGACAAGGAGACCGAGGGGTGTATTGCCTACACTCCGGTGATCCTTCAAGATACCCACGCACACAACAAGTTTGTATACCGGTCTGGGAAGCAGTCTCCAACGGGAGAGCCACCTGGATCTTAACCTCCAGGCGGTCTGTCAGCCGTCGATGCCTGAGGCATGAATCACCCACGGAGCGGTGGTGAACCGAGTGTAACCTCCTCTGTGACAAGCCCCGACACAAGGGCAATCAAGGAGAGCAGGTGGCCTACGAGGCAGACAGAGGGCAAATGATCTGTCTGGGGGGATAAACACCCTCATCAAACCCTCCAACTCGCCGTTCAGCCGGGGAAAGACAACCCTGATTCTACAAACCGTGAAGAGGCCAACAGTGATATTGAGATCCTTGGCCTTCCAGCCTGGCACCAGGACAAAACTTCAAAGAAACTCATTGCAACAGTTAAAGGCGTTTCAGTCTGGCTCACTTGATCCATCATGAAGTCTTGGAATTAAAAATGATATTCATATGAAGATTCTGGGCAGACGCAATACCTTTATTTTCTTCCCATGCAAATGGTGAGTTGCGCATACAGATCAAACGAAAAGAACCGGCGGAGGACTCGGAAAACTCCAGTATTCAAACAGTGTTGCTCCTCATTAGAGAAGACGTTGCTACATTTTTCTGGGATGCTGTATGCAAAGTACAAGGATTTAAACAAGAAGGTGAACAAACTCGTTGCAAAAACCATCAGGAGTACATTCACAGCAGTATTATGGGAAGTCTAGATACAATACTCCGTGAGGGAATGTAAAAATTGAACTTTTATTAGTCATTATCTTGTTTGCATGTGGCTGCATGTGCATTTGCAGCAGTCGTGGCCTGTGACGTAGATGTAAAGACATTTTTACCGCTGTTGCCTATTTATTGAACCTCACTGATCCTATTTGACACGCTGAGGAGCGCTACGCCCGATACATTTTATTCTTCATAAAACCAGGAATTTCTACACCTCCAAACGATCCTTGTGGTTATTTTTGTTTTGGTCATTTCTTTGTTACCCGGAAGCATGTATCCGGGGGAAAATGCCACTACAGCAGGAAACTAAATAGCAGGTTCGCCGAGACTTTGCCCTCTATGTGACATCGCCATCAAAACTATCTTAAGAGACTTTGAGAAAATGGCACCAGAGTCATATCCTTGAGAGGACACACTAAGAACTTCCTCAAGCTGTGCGATGTTCCTGCACATCCCACCAAAGCGGTCAACCCATAAACTAAATCTGGCGCATTCTGACTCCTAGCGTGAGAACACACGGACGAACAAGCTCTCCCCAGTCAACCATCAGTACAGGAACGGAAGGAGGGAGCAAGTTACAGCAGGGGGCGTTCCTGTGTCAGTGATTTAAGTGGTCAGCAACTGGACGGGCCTGGACGGAGCTGTTTCATGTCTACGTCCATGGCGGGTACGTTGTGGTCATCCACTGTGTAATGGCGACTTGAGGTTTGCAGCAGTAAAGACTCCCAACTGTTAATTGTCGCTCCCATGTGCTCCGGTTAACGGAGCGGACAGACGAGTACATTGTTTCAATTGAGAGGAGTGCGACAGGGAGCGAGTTCAAGGGCCCGGTTGTTGACATATTGTCATTCAAGAAAGGTGCTCCATCATAGATTACCTAACACCATCCGTGTGGCACAGCTTGAGACGTTGCATTAGCTGATTCTCACAGACAAGAGAGAGAAGAAAAAAAGAAGCCAAAATCTGCATTAAAAACAATGGGTGATACGTTGCAGCACACGATATACAACTATCACTTCCTTGAAGATATAACGATTTCATTTTCTTCTTGCCATGGAAAACCTGCAACTGTAATTGTTCACTTATTGGTGCCTGCAACATTATCTACAGCACGGAAACTGCAAAGTTCCTCGGTTTCAGCGAGAACAGTACATGCCATGCTTCTTCGAAATGAATTTGCCACTGATTTATTCAGTTACATATACTCTAGCTATTCTGTCAATAATGTATCCAACCAATAGCGCTACAAACCAAGCAACCATATCGACTGCCCCGACTGAATGCTCTCCAGATCTCCAGCCCCCGACCCGCACACAGGGAGAGCTACCAGCTGACGCCCCCGGAAGCCATTCGCATCGAGGACAAAACGAGCTCTTTGGGTCCCACTGAATAGGGGAAGTTATTCATTGTTCTGTGATGGCTATCGATTGGTTCGCGAATAAATGTTTTATTGAACGTGTAACCACTTAAATGTACAAGTGTATGTCCCGGTTTCCTCCTCCGCTATTTCAACAATTTTATCGAGAAAAGGCCGAGATGGTGTTCATTTGCCCACTTCGAGCAAACTTTGCTGCAGACATGTAGAGCGTAACGAAACTTAATCAATGAAGCGTACTCATGACTGACTCGGCATTGAACTTGCATACTTGCATACTGTCAGGAGTATCCTACGATTGAGTGCACAAGAGACCTCTTTGCCTATCCTCTCCCTTTACACTCTGTGCCCCAAGCTGCCAGCTGACGGCACGGCGGTGGGGGTGGGAAGGGTAAGGTGGGTGGGTGGACTCTGAAGGGTAGGGTGGGGGATGGAAGGTTCAAGCAAATGGTGAGTGGCAGGAAAGTGCCATTACTGAACACGTTTAGCCATATTCCCATACAGTCTTTCAATACACGTTAATGTGCGGTGTAAGACACATTGCCAGTATCATGCATATTTACAGACTCTCTCTCTCTCTCTCTCTCTCTCTTTCTCTCTCTCTCTCTCTCTCTCTCTCCATCTCTCTCTCTCTCTCTCTCTCACACACACACACACACACACACACACACACACACACACACACACACACACACACATACGTGCACACACACAAAACAAACTCCTTCACACCCAGAGGAAATTCGACAGCGTGTACAGAGAAAACCGCAGAGCCCAAGCTGCCCTGACCCCTGAGCCAAAGCGCACGCGACAAGGCGGCGAAGGGGAGAGCGAGTGAATACAATCACAGCTCCAGACAAGCACACGACGGGGAGGTGTGCAAACCCGGCACGTACACACAAAACCCTCCAGAGGGCCAAGCGCGGAGCCGCCTTCCTGGTCTTCCTCCCTCACTACGGGCAAGACAATCCCTACTCGAGTAAGCTTGCTACTCCATTACGGGCATCTGACGGGACCCGGTCTGTCTAGCAGGACGACGTCGCTTGGGACCCCCGAGGCCCTAGGGGACAGACAGACAAGGCTCCCTGCTGAGCAGGGGTCTCAAGGGACACAAAGGGCGGGAGTCCGGCAGCATCAACCTTTGGCAGGTCCACAATGGCTGGAAGAGGCCAGTCTCCTCCGATCCCCCTTGAACGCAGGCTGTAGACTGGACAAAGAGTGAATAATCGAATGGCAGTTTGATTTGGGGTGTAATCTGCGTGGAAAGTTCTTAGCTTTCTCGATACTGGAAGGAGATGGAAGTTCGATTCCACAGAAAAGCCTCTTCGACGAGGGCATATGATATTTTCCTATTATAATTTTGGAGAGAAGGCTTTTTCAACACCAGAACATTGCAATTTGCAAATACCCTCTTAAAATCGTGTTGATCTTTCTCATCTTAAACATACTGCCTTGAACTATTTTAACGAGTTGGCCTTTTCTTCCGTGTACAGTAGGCCTACATGTACACACGATTTCCCACTCTCTGATTTAATTTTTATTGATGATCATTCTGAATAACATTTATCAGGCAAACTATGCATTCACAAATTCTGAGTCTTTTCTTGCTTTCATTCCTCTACACCTACATATGAAAAATTGGGCGGTCACGTTTGTAAAACATGCAAATCCCAACTCTCTCCAGGCACTGATATAACGACATTAATCCAGCTGCATTCTGTATTTTGAGCTCCAAAACACTTCACCATGAAGCAACCGGCTCATCCGTTAGGGGGGAAAAACACATTCTGCACCCAATGGAAATTGGTCCAAGTAGGCTCAGCTTCTGGGTAACAGGGAATGGACGAGTGAATAGAAGAACGGAGTTTTATGGGCCAATCAGCATCTGAAGGCTATGTAAGGCCATCTGCCACGAAAATCACTAGAACAAGTTTGAGTAAACATAAAATTTACTCAAGTAACGATTCCACTAGTTATTCGCCTCTAATGAATCGCGACGGAGACGCGGTGGGTCCATTCTTACCCCCAACCCACAGAGAGACGCGGTGGGTCTAATCTTACCCCCAACCCACAGGGAGACAAGGTGGGTCTAGTCTTACCCCCAACCCACAGGGATATGCGGTGGGTCTAGTCTTACCCCCAACCCACAGGGAGACGCGGTGGGTCTAGTCTTATCCCCAGCCCACAGGGAGACACGGTGGGTCTAGTCTTACCCCCAACCCACAGGGAGACACGGTGGGTCTAATCTTACCCCCAACCCACAGGGAGACACGGTGGGTCTAGTCTTACCCCCAACCCACAGGGAGACAAGGTGGGTCTAGTCTTACCCCCAACCCACAGGGAGACGCGGTGGGTCTAGTCTTACCCCCAACCCACTGGGTATGGGCCACAGAGAGGGAGCAAAAACAGAGTAGACGAATGACAAGCAAGGCTGGGCCCCGGTGGGCTCTCCTACAAGGAGGGGACATCAATCCACCAGGAACAACTGAAGCACAAAACCGCCAATTGTTGTCTGGCAGTCCATCGCGGTCGGGTTCAGCTGAGCTTACCATTAGGTCAGTGTGTGAGTCACCACGGACCCTGGGTATGAAAAATTAGGCACCGGTTTCTTGAGTTTGGTTCGGTTCAGGGACACAGAGAGAGAGAGAGAGAGAGAGAGAGAGAGAGAGAGAGAGAGAGAGAGAGAGACAGAGACAGACAGACAGACAGACAGACAGACAGACAGACAGACAGACAGACAGACAGACAGACAGACAGACAGACAGACAGACAGACAGACAGACAGACAGACAGACAGACAGACAGACAGACAGACAGACAGACAGACAGACAGACAGACAGACAGACAGACAGACAGACAGACAGACAGACAGACAGACAGACAGACAGACAGACAGACAGACAGATAGAGACAGAGAGACAGAACAGACAGACAGACAGACAGAACAAACAGGACAGAAAGGGCAGACAGACACAAAGACAGATAGACAGACAGGACAGAGAGAACACACACACACACACAAACACACACACACACACATACATACATACATACACATATTCACACACACACACACACACACACACATATATATTCACACACACACACACACACACACACACACACACACACACACACACACACACACACACACACACACACACACAGAGTAAGAAACAAAAATATTTTTAAACCGCTCAACGCTGTGAACGGCTATCAATATTACCAAAAAATATCCAAGAGAGTATATAGGGGGGAGGGGATGAGGAGGAGGGGGGAGGGGGAGGGAGGGGGGAGGGGGAGAGTTGAGGGGGGATTGTTACTATGAGTACATAAGGGGGAGGGGATGAGGGGGAGGGGAGGGGGAGGGGGAGGGAGGGGGGGGGAGGGGGGGGATTGCTACTATGAAACTAATAGCTTTTGGCTACACAACAGGAAAGCCAGTTGAATGCTTCGCAATAGGGTTTTTTTAATCTTACGGTAACGGTGGCGCTGATCCAAAGGTAACAGTTGCTCTGGCCACGAAACGCGGCACACAAAGACCCAGATCTCCCGCGTGGAGATCTGTCATATCTCAGTCTAAACACCGATGTTCTGCGAGTTTCACTGATGCGCAAAATAATTCATTGTGACTGTATAACGCTGACGAGTAAGACGATTGCAATGAAGTCAGCAACGCCTCCAACGATGAAAAAGCATCAAACCATGACAGTTTGGTACTAATAACGTAAATATGCTATGACGTTGGAGCACGGAGAGACAGAGGCAATGAGAGATCTTTGTCCAAACCTCCACCGTCATTTTCCATATGACAAGCGAATGTCAAATGCCCAAGAAGGGGACTGCGGGACAGGAGTACAGACGGCTTGCGTTAGGAAGACCGACAGAGACCTTCTGAGTGGAGATAAACGAAAGGGAATGCGACGCATCATTGAGATGGTTCAGCTCTGTCTGGGACACGATTTGAAAATTCGATTTCGCTAACAGGCCAAAGAAGACTTCGCCATCACGAGACGACAATTGGCAGAAGATTGCTCCGAGATCGAAAAGTCTCGCAACTCCATCCTTGAGGCCGATGCAAGCAAAGCGAACTTTCTGCCTGAACGATGTGTTAAGGAGGCCCTACACGCCAGGACCCTGACACTGACAGCGGGTCCAGGGGATTAGCCCAGCCACGCCTCCACCTGTCGCCTGAACGGTTCAAGTTCTATAGCGGTCTCTAAACCCTCTCAAAGTGCATTCTCCGTGAGTTCCGGCCTATGGTCGGTACTCGGGAAGCTGCTGTGGCAGCTCTGTTTCTGAATTGGGCTCTATGGACACAAAGACGCCGACTCTATGCGTGCAGAAGAAACTATTCTGCTGATGCCACTTACAGCGTCAATCTCTGACCCTAACTTCGCATTGCTTGTCTGAACTGAAACGGCCCAAGAGTCAGAACTTGGGGGTTCCAGGAAAGAAATACAGGTAGTGCGAATTGAGGTGCAGTCTGTAGAATAAGAATGTAAACTGACCGTATTACATTCTCGAAGCAATTATAAGTGTGTGTGTGTGTGTGTGTGTGTGTGTGTGTGTGTGTGTGTGTGTGTGTGTGTGTGTGTGTGTACTTGAAACAGCGAGCATGGATACCCGAAATGCATGCAATTTGCTTCCTTTGAGACTCGTTTCCCTACTATAACACTGACAGTGGTCCTTTCGGGCACGACAAAGGCGGGAGTGCGCGGTATCCCAGCTTTTCTGGAGCGTCCAAGTGGCGCTCAGCAGACAAGCGCTAGCCGCACAATCGAGGGCAGTGGAGGCAGGCGACGTCTGCAAAAGGGGAGCTCTGGTCAGCAGTCTGCTTCTACTCCCTGGCTCTGGTGGAGCACTTGAACTCAGTGACTGATTCCAAAAGTGGTGTATCGCTGGTGCAGGCCTCAAGCTGCTTTATAAATAATAAAACTAAACCATCTTAATTAGCATAATGTGATTTAGAAAGAAAACACAGACACGAAAATACCGACGACGAATACATCAAGACATTGTGTGAGAGAAAATTATCAGCATAGAAGCGAGAACAGCACTCACCAGCGTGCGGATGGCGATGTAAATAGCGAACGTACAAAGATGTCTTCTGTGCGTTTTTCTCTGCATCACCATGTCAATTTCTGTCGTTTCTTTACTTATCTCACTGCAATGATGCTCAGGAGAAGGATTCGTTGTAGCGAGAAAGCTTTCAAGCCAATATTTCCCACGCACAGAAAACCCCGGAGATACAACAGCAGAGGCCGTGGATTCCAAAACACACACTCTCGACGCATGAGAAGGGCTAAGAATACACACGCTTTTCTTGGCGAGAGTTCCAACAGCCGCACTTCACTCGGATAAGGAATGAAGACTTACAAGCCCGTCGCTCCTTAGTGTGCAAACGTGAATGAGTGGGTTTCTCTATTATCGCCTCGCAACATGCATTCCGCGCACAACAAATGTTCTCTACAATAGTTGCATGGCGCATGCGAGATTTGGCTAAATGCGTGTGTGTACCTGTACAGCTTCCTTCTGGAGTTCAAGATCCATGTATATCAACAAAGGCACATTCAGCAGTTGGGAATGTGCACACCTCCACAATAATGGGTCTCCAATCTGTCGAGGGCGCATTCCGACCCACGAAACCTTTTTTTTCTACAGTTGTAAAAAAGAAAACTGATGACATTCCTTCGCAGATTAAAAAAAATCCCATTGACGGTCGCTCTTGTCGTTCACATCCCCCTGTGGGTTGGAGGTATGAACAGACCCAGCGCCTCTCCCTACGCGATTCGCAAAAGGCAAATGACGAGAGAAACCGTGACTTGACGTGCTCTAACTCTGTGCCGCTCTAGTGATTTTCGTGATCAATAGCCTTACATCGCCTACAGCGGCTGGCTGGCAGTAAAACTCAATTTATTCATTCACTGTCGTTCACAGAGAACTCTTTCCTTTCGGCTAAAAGTTGTATGTCAACTGAAATCGTGCTGCAACACTAGTCTAAGGAAATGTTAGCCGGACATGTTGGCGTGAATCACTGATCGCACACCTGGTGCAAGAGGAGGTCCCATACAAACACACTGCCTGTCTCAAGGACAACATCGACATATGCCTGCCTGGTAGGCTGACTTTCGCTGTGTGGGAACGCCAGCCTCGAAGAAGCCTAGGGCGTCAATGGGCTGCTCGATCAAGCGTGTCCTCCCCCACGGGATACATGAGGAAGGGAGGGAGAGAGAGGGAGAGAAAGACGGAGAGAAAGAGAGAGTGAGAGACAGACAGACAGACAGACAGACAGACAGACAGACAGACAGACAGACAGACAGACAGACAGACAGACAGGCAGACAGACAGACAGACACACACACACAGACAGAGAGACAGAGAGAGAGAGAGAGAGAGAGACAGACAGACAGACAGAAAGACAGACAGACAGACAGACAGACAGACAGACATACAGACAGACAGACACACACACACACACACACACACACACACACACACACACACACACACACACACACACACACACAGAGAGAGAGTAATATGGACAATCAGGTGCACCATCCGTCATTGGCTACACAGTTGTGCGGATCCTTGGTGCACAATACACCTGTGCGTTTGATGCAAAAGGCTCTCCATTTCGTTCGCACTGCACGGGGCGCATGCCAAATCAGACGAATGCAGCACTGCACATCCTTGCGATGTCAGAACACGACTAGCGAATGAATGTGTAACCTAACTCAGTGCTTCCTGTCTTTTCACTCACTTAGGAATCGGCAACACAGGGTACAATGCGCACAGGCCTCATAAACATCCGGTGCTTTCGCGTCCTTTGAATAGGCTCTGCAACGACCTATTCAGCACCCCTGAACGAAATCTGGAGGATTCAGCAGGAGTGATACGAGCAGCAGTGTAGGTATGCAGGCAGGTAGGCACGTAAGCATGCAGGCACAGGTGGGCGTGCGTAAGAAGGCAGGCCCTGCACTGCCCTCATCGCCCGCCCAGCCTCGGCCCAATTCACTTATCCAGGTGATTCATGGCCTGGCCGGGGTGAGTACAGGAAGAAAGCACTCAGACGGCGGCCTCTCGATCAGGGATCACGGCACACGTGAATCCGGGGCAATGGGGGACGCCCGCTCGCGGCAGTCATCCCACAATGGCCAGGCCCCTCCCCGCTGTGCTGCACCCCTTGCCCAGTGCAGGGCACACGACTTGAGCATGCAGCAATGGCATTGCAACAATGTCAGGCGCATTTTGGTGTGCGAAAGAATGGGACACCTCTTTACCTTCAAGCAAGACGTTCCGCGTAATTGAATGCGTATTCTTCAATGCGGTTTTTATGTATTCATGATCAAATGCGAACTATTACAGCGGCAAATTTTGACTCTCAGAAAATACAAATGGTATGCTCGGGTCTTTATCTTGATGCTTATTTCTCAAAAACTAAAGTAAGAAATTGGAGAAAAAAAAATAAGTTACTTACCTCTTCGATTGCGTACAGTTGTGTCCGAGGTCAAGGTAGTATTCAAACATACTTATGTACACAGCAAGAGTAATGCAATAGGGCAGAAAAGATCCTTTGCAGTGCTACCAGCGAGTTCCCTAAGTACGCCATTAGTTCTGGTTGAGTGCAGACCGATGGAAAGAAAGGAGCAAGGTACGCAAAGCCTGCGCAACGAAGGGTAACACATCGTCTCCACGCCTTCCTCTGTGGAGGCTCAACAAAGGGGACGGTTCACTTTCCACCTCGGCCCGTGCTCGGGTGGCCTGGCCACAAGGCTCCACACTGCAGCTTGCATGTGAATACAGCGCTCGCTAAGTACACGCACACTGCCCATGACGTTGCGTTTGTACACGTGAACGAATGCTCAACATGGACAGTTTCTGCTTGGAAGTGGGGTAGGGTGTGTATGTGTGTGTGTGTGTGTGCGTGTGTGTGTGCGTGTGTGTGCATGCGTGTGCATATGCGTGTATATATAATGTGCGAACGTGTGCGTGAAGGCACATATGCTTGTCAACAACAGGCGAAGTAATTACAAATGTACACATAAATGAGCGAGGTTACCCAGAATGAGAAGAATAAATCCACAGACAGACGGACGGACGGGCGGACAGGACAGGCGGACATACAGACAAGACAGACATGACATTCATGCACACACGCATCCATGTGCGAAGACACAGACAAACCTTGAAACACACATAAATATGGTCACAGAAATTAGATCGCTTGACACACAGACAGACAAGTAGATTCAGTGAGTCATTCGTTCTTTAAGTCATGCATTCACTCATTCACACACACACACACACACACACACACACATATACACTCACACATACACACACATACATTCACATACACAAACACACACATACACACACACACACACACACACACACACACACACACAGCCACTTTAATGCACAGTGTCAGACTGACAGGTCTGCGGACAAGCACAAGAAGATTCAGTCACATTTTGCAATAGTATTCCGACTGAACTCCCTCTCTCTTGTCACAGTAAATGTTTGCCACTGCATGTACCACTCAGACAGGGACACATCTTTCCTGTTGTCGCAACCAGACAGCCCTAAGTCTCAAATGACAAAAATAAACTCAACCGACATTTCGCAGCCTTGTGCGAAATGTTTAGAGCCACAGAGGTCATGCATGGTGCGCCAGCAATGCCTAAAACAACTGGCTTTGTTTTAGACTACGTGGTTAGGAGCGCTGAGGACGATTTGGCCCTTGCCCTTCCCTGCCTTCCCCTCGCAGTCCCTTGTTTGCCCCCCACCCAGCAAGTGTTGACTCTGGCCGCTGTAGATCAGGCACGGGGACAGGGGAATCAACTGCGGAGGGTGTCCATAACGCCCAAGTCAAGCCTGAAACTGTTTTCTAATGGCAAAGTCAATTCGCCTTGTGTACCTTCCCATTTCCCAGTTGACATGTCCTTGTCTCCTGCTCGTGCTATTCTGGCAGTTGCACCCGTTGTTCTCTGGAGGAAAGACCGTTAAGAACCTTAGGAAAATACCCGTATTGATGTTTTATTTTCCTTGTCTACTCGGATAACGTTTTCGCGTCATATGATTGCAGCAGCAAAACACGGAAATACAACTACAAGTATTTTAAAGGGTGTGCTTTATGAAATGGCATCACTAAGGTCTGTTTAATGCGACACAGGTTTAATATCACAAGCGCGCCGATTGAGCAAAGAGGGAAATCATTAGTCACACCATGCACAACCCCTACAAGTAGCACAAAGACATCAAATCAAATTGGTCGCAGTCACTCCACAGGAAGTTCCGCACTGAGTATCGAAAATCTGTGCCCAATAACCAATGTCTAAACACTAGACAAACAGAACCCACAGCAAGCCAGTGGGAAGTATGTGCATGAGACACTCCCCTACATGGCAGAGTACTAATCGACTGCCATTCAGTAGCCACAAGTGGCGAGGCAGCCAACGGTAAGAGACTGCAGTACACCTATTCGACTTGTAAGTATCGCATGCACACCTCTTCACAACAAATATCACACGGCGATAAGAGGGCCAGCCAGCCTTGCTCCACATTAGCAGAGTTGCACTATCATCTCGCTGTCGTAACCTCTGCCGAAATTACTGTCAGGACTATTTCAGTGCATCACACGTCACGGCACTACACACGTGGGGATAACATTGGAACGAAAACACTCAAGCGGACAAAGGCGGGCTTCCCCCTTCACGACTGTGTCGCACATGTCGAGTATCACGACTGCCAAAAATAAATCTTACACGTACCCGTAATACTCACACAAATCACGGAACTGCGCAGTGAGAGTAACTGCACTGTTGGTTGTGCAGTGAAGGATCCGATGCATTACATATGCAGTGGAAACAGAAATAAAATTGGTGAAAATAGAGATGTTTTTTTTCCAGTGACAGCTTGATAACTACAGAAAAGTCACCCACCCAAGCACATTACCATAAAATGCCGAGTGATACATGAAATAGAATCTTAAACTTTAGTTCCGAGCTGGGAAGTCCTAATGGCTGCATATGCACATGTAGTCCCTGACATGAAATCCGTAGCGTTTAAGCGCTCTCAGGTAACATGAACATGACAAAACAGCTCGGCTGCTGAGTTACAAAGGTTATCGCTATCACCGCGTCAGACATGGTGTAAACAAGAGTTCTATTGTCTCTGAAGTACAAAAATACTCATAAGGTCGAAAGCTCTGAAAGCAGAAATATACATATAAAAGCAGACACAGACACAAATAAGAAGTATCACACAAAGACAGACACAGAGAGAGAGAGAGAGAGAGAGAGAGAGAGAGAGAGAGAGAGAGAGAGAGAGAGGCAGGCAGGCAGGCAGATTGACAGACAGACACAGAGAGAGAGAGAGAGAGAAATACAGAGAGAGAGAGAGAGAGAACGAAAGACAGAGAAAGAGACAGACAAATACAGAGAGAGAGAGAGACAGACAGACAGACAGACAGACAGACAGACAGACAGACAGACAGACAGACAGACAGACAGACAGACAGACAGACAGACAGACAGACAGACAGACAGACAGAAGTGGATGAGGTGCGGATCGACCCATCGAAAAGGCTAATTGACTGACTTAACAGAGAGATTAAGGGAGAGAAGTGAACTGTACAAATCCATGTAAAACAGGCAATCGAGATACACAAACTAACACAAGCAAAGCCCAGACAACGGCGAGGCGGAAATGTGACACATGTACACAAGCACACACGCACGCAGGCAGGCTCACTCGTACATATGAAGGCACACACAAACAAGCACACACGCGCGCACACGCGCACACACGCGCGCGCGCGCACACACACACACACACACACACACACACACACACACACGCACACACACACACGAACATGAATGACAGTGATGCATCATCTAATGATAGCACTCTCTTCTTGCCATGATCCCAATAATACGTTGCCTCACATGCGTGCGTGCGCACACACACACACACACTGCGCGCAACAAATACACACGCACACATGATCCAGACACACATACACACACGCCCGCCCGCCCGCACACAAACGCACGCACGCGCGCGCGCGCGCACACACACACACAAACACACACACATACATACAATACATAGTCATGCCACATCACCGTAACACGCCCTCTAATAGCTGAAGACTGACAAGAGTACGTGTGCTTGCACATCAACCCGCGTTTCATTTCACCTTCCGGCAATCACGTAACACATGCACAGACATGCAAGCGAGATTCATTCAGAGTGGAGAATAGAGACTGACCTGAGAAACTCTTGCAGACACATGTCGCAGAAGCGATGTTCGCACGAGACGATCTGTACGGGATCGCGCATGGGCAGGTGGCACAACAGACACAAGTACCGGCGCCTCGGACCGTCCACAAATGTTACATCGAAGCCAGGCATCTTCGCCGACTACAGTCTGACGTTCGCTGTGACCATTCAACGAAACTATGTTGTCAAGTATTGGTCAACCCTCGAAACTCCCCTTCTCAGTTCAAATGGAAGCTGTTCGTCTCACAATGCGCTCTCTGCCACACGAATAAGCGAGCCAGGCTAGAGCAGAGGCAGACGATAACGCGACAGCACAGCACACTACGGATTTCCCAGCCTCGCTTTGAGAACGCCCACAGCTGTGCGTGGAGTCGACCAAGTAGAGGGGTTGACGCTTTGCAACCGGGAAAACACGGTCGGGAATTTCCTCTCAGGTAAAGCTTATCAAATGCAGGTGGGCTGGGGTTAACACGAGTCAGCGTGGGGCTTATAGTGGGGTATACGAAGCGTGGTGTAAACTGGGACGCGCAGGAGACGCGTTACTCATGAACGTGTGTGTCGTCACCAGAAGGCAAACAGCGTGGGTGATCGCAGGTTGAAGATTTACGTGGAAAAGGAGGCGTACTCAGTGTGCTGAGGGCACTCCTGCTGACCGACAACTCAACATACTTTTTTTTCTCCATTATCTTCAATTGGAGGAGAACGAAGTTGTGTAGACAGAATTTCCTATGTAAACCGTAAATTGTGAAGGACTCAACTCGAGCCGCTGAGGTAACTTAGAGAAGATTCCAAAAGTTGATAACCCTTCGGCCTTTCCTCCTCCCTCTACCTCTCCTATTTCATATTACCGTTGACAGAAACTGCAAAAACTAACATCTCTCTCTCTCTCTCTCTCTCTCTCTCTCTCTCTCTCTCTCTCTCTCTCTCTCTCTCTCCTCCCCCCTCTCTCTCTCTCTCTCTCTCTCTCTCTCTCTCGCCTATCTTACTCTGGGGCTGCTCTGTGGAATACACTGCCTGATGACATAAAATGTATCAAGTCTTTGCCTATGTTCAAAGACAAAATGCGCACTATTCTCAGGCATCATCCTATGACATAGTTTTCCACGCTTTCATCCGACGTCTAGACAGTGGAACAGCTGAGTGTGCATCCTATATTGTCCATTATTCACATATGCTTACTTCAGGCCACCCCTGGCTGAACTATTGGAGGGGTTCGCTCTTTTTGGGGGTGGGGGAGAAGGGGAGGGAGTGTACATCAAAAGGTTTTGGCCTACATATATGTTACATTTTTAACATTTGGGTGTTTAGAAAATTGTTTTTTATGCATGTCATTGTAGTTACGTAAAGTTCCGTATTTGAATTTTGTTTCTCTGGTATACACTATCTACCCATTTTAGTATGCTTAAGAAATTGTACATGTATAATTCTTGCGATTATTAGACTGACTCTCTCTCTCTCTCTCTCTCTCTCTCTCTCTCTCTCTCTCTCTCTCTCTCTCTCTCTCTCTCTCTCCTCTCTCCCTCCCTCTTACTCTCATACTCTCTTCCCTTCCTCCCCCCAGCTCCCTCCCTCCCTCTCTCTCTCACTCTCTCTCTCTCTCTCTCTCTCTCTCTCTCTCTCTCTCTCTCTTACCACACTTGAATATTTTGCCTCAAGGGCTGAATGTAAGAATGGCACTACCGCCTAATTCACTAGCCTTGTAAAATAAAGTTCGTTCGTTCGTTCGCTCTCTCTCTCTCTCTCTCTCTCTCTCTCTCTCTCTCTCTCTCTCTCTCTCTCTCTCTCGTATACACATACACACACGTCCTAGCACATAGGTGATATCTTCCACTTCTCGCTATGAGAGTTAGCAGGTATGACGTACTGTCAAGATGACGGACGTCCCTTTCCTCCCTAGGACATTGCGATTTGGGTTGAGTATTTGTGATGCGATAACACAGATATTGATTTGTCACAATATAAGCATGCGCGGAGTGCTGTCTTTTCGTTTTGTAAACGTAGCATGTCGCCACAGGATATCACGTACAAACGCTAGTTTTCCGCATCCGGCTTAAAGCCTGGCCGCACGTAGATTGTCCACGAAATCAGCTTCCTTGTCGAGTCGAGTATCAGGCCACTCTCGTATCCACGCAGTGTTTCCTCTGCGCCATCGAGGAACACTTCACGTTGATATGAGGCCAATACTGTTCCCCTTTTCACCTTGGTCTCGCTTTATTATCATAATCCGCGCCTTACGGCCTTACGCCTTCATGTCGGGTGTCGACGCCAGCCGGCGGCCCATTCTCACCGACCGCTGCTCCGTTTCCTCCCTGGCCTTCCTCCCTGTCCATCAGCTGAGATAACAAAGCCCCTCGTGACGTGCCTCTCCGGAAGTCTGTACTACAAGGACTGCCTTCTGTACAATGTGTGTGCCTCTCCATTCTGGTTTCCTGGCTCTGTGACAGGAGTAGAACCAAGGGGTGGTTCGCTGTAGGTCAGCAAACATGCACCCACCCGCGTAGCTTACTGGGTGAAAGCTGTGCCCAGAAACCTGGGTTTGTGGAAGAAAAGAGTTGAGAAATCTGAGCAGGTGGTCAGAGTGCTTGTATGTACCAAGCTTTGTGAACCAATTTGCATTAAATAGTTAGAACAAAGTCGCAACCAACACCATCACCACCACTACCACCATCACTACCACCATCACGACCACTATCACCATCCCCAACACTACCACCATTACTACCTCTATTACCATCACCAGCACTACCACCATCACCACCACTACCACTATAACAACTACTATCACCATCCCCAACACTACCACCATTACTACCTCTATTACCATCACCAGCACTACCACCATCACCACCACTACCACTATAACAACTACTATCACCATCACCTCCACTACCACCATAGCAACCACTATCATCATTACCACAAATTTCTTCATCATCACCACCGCGATCACCATTACTATCACCACCACTGCCACCATCACCACCACCATTGCCACCATTGCAACCACGACCACATAATCATCACTCTCATAAAAACCACCACCACTATAACAAATTCTACCATCATCTTTACTATTACCTACACTGCTACCACCGTCAACAACAACAGCAACAACGCTCTTTGCAACTCAAATGAAACTTACCTCTCCTGCCGCTTTATGTCTGTTTTATGTCATGTGCGCTTCACGTAATTCAATATACAATGAACAGACACAAATCGACCCCCAGCTGTATATCAATTCTCTTGTGTTTCCCATAATGACAGTATATCTGATCACTAATTTTTCAGCAAAAAATCTCCGAGGGCTGATCTCAATCGAAAACTGTGCTTCTGTCGCGCGGATGATTATCACTTGTTAGAACAGAACAAGATTTTAAATATGTACACGTATTTTTGATTGATTCTGTGCATAATACTTTATTTACTGCTGATTCAGCTCAGTAGCTATATTCGCGTATCAAGGGTATGAGTGTATCGGTGTAGGGATACCAAAGTCACGGATACCGGCTTTTCAAAGTCACTGTCTTGGGTAACGGTGTCTGTATAGGAGCTCCCCGTCCCTCCGCTGTGCAACAAGAAAGCCAAGCAAGTGTCCACTCAGGAGCAGCAAGTAACCTTTCACCCCGGCGTCCATTATCAAACCTTGAACAGGTGCACTCACCCACGCTGACAGGAACAGGAGTTGGACAGGGAGAGGAAACGGAAGGGCGTGGAGTACCCTATTGTAGAAGGGAGCCTTTTGGGGTGACAGTAGCACTTGAGCATTTAACACATTCTGCAGAAAGGATTTGAAGGGAGGTGAAGAAACTCAGGCAGCAAAGATCGAGTTAAAAGCATAGCCGCAATGCCATACGAATAAATCGGACCGGATGGAGTTTTCAGGGACCTGAATGGCTGAGGAAAACTTGGCGTTGAGGAAGGGGTGGGGAGGGAGGTGGGGGGGGGGGGTGTCGGGGGGGGGGGGGTGGGGGTGGTGGTGGAAAGGGGTGATGATATGACAAAATTGAGTGACAGTAAATGGGAGGGAAACTATGAGGAGAGAGGGGGGGAGGTGCTTGGTCCAGCCAGTTGTTCTGGAAAGCTGAGCTAGAAGTATAAGAGAGTACTGGGGTAGATATAGAGTAGGGACCCGAGAATGGAAACGGAGGGGAAGGGGAGGGGAGATAGCGGAAGAACTGGTGGGTGGCGGGGAAATGGGAGGGGTTTCTCAAAGATAAGAATGAGTGGCGTGTAGTGAACCAAGAAATTCATGGAGGGGTAGAGGGTGACTTTGGTTGGAATGCATGGACTTTCGGTGAAGCGGGAGATGGGAGATGGGGATGCAGGGGGGTGGGATGCATATAAGGGGGGAGGGGGGAGAGAATTTATAGGCCAGGGGGTGTGGCATAGGCGTGGGTCCCTCATGAGCGGGGTGCGGGGGCGGAGGCAACAGATGGTGGTTGAAAGGCGGGAAGATCGGGTTCAGAGGTCGACAGGAAATGAGGGGCTGGGATCTGGAGGGCAAGGAACTCTGGAGCTGTTTGGGGACATTAATGTCATCGAACCGTACCTCGGACCGTGACGAGACATTAATGTCATCGAACCGTACCTCGGACCGTGACGAGACATTAATGTCATCGAACCGTACCTCGGACCGTGACGAGACCTTGAAAAGGGAGAGGAAGAGCGACGAGAAAGGAGAGGAAGAGTGCTTTGCTCGAGCATCCGCTACACTACCATCATCACAACAACAACAACATGGCTGCCACCAGCAGCAGCAAAAACAATAACGACGACGACGACTACATAACAATGACAATGACAACAAAACCATGATTTTCTTTCATTTAAATCAATATAAATAAAACTAACCTATCGGGCACAAATGGTGCATATTCTGAATAGATTTGAGTATAGTATTTGTACATACTGATCTACCCTGATTGTTATATGAGGTAATGGATAGAAAATGTGGGAGGAACAAAACGAACACAAACACGGAAACAGCAGGATTATCCGATTTTGATAGGGAAATGTGTGTGTGTGTGTATGTGTGTGTGTGTGTGTGTGTGTGTGTGAGAGAGAGAGAGAGAGAGAGAGAGAGAGAGAGAGAGAGAGAGAGAGAGAGAGAGAGAGAGAGAGAGAGAGAGAGAGATTTCATGCAATGTTTTCCCAGGAAACAGAAAAATGAAAACGTAACAAAAGAAAGATCGAAAAGGGCAGTTTGCTACCTATGACATTTGATCCTGTCTTTCCAATTCCAGTAGTTCAGCCTTGGAAAATCCGCAAGCTTCCACAGAAGTAAGCGGGGATGTCGGGGCTGTGTCGTCACTTTTCGATAATACAACTTAACTCTTTTACGAATCAGAGGAAACTCACATCGATGCACCGACGATCTTCCACAATAGACAGGAAATGTTAAGACCAAGAACCCTCAACATTCTGTCCAAGTCATAACAGTACCAAGAGGTGTCATATTGATTTTCCATATTTCAATGCAGCTGAAACAAGAATGTCATAAATCTGTTGACACTTCTCAGACACAAACGATCAATGTTTCCGCCATGCTGTTGTGCATTTTTTTCCCGTTCGAGGCCATAAATCATCTTTGACGCTACAGTTTTCATATGCAGCTGCACAATCATCTCGAACATAGGACACAAACAATCAGTCAATGGCGAGGCAGGCAAAAAGGCGCGATATGAAGGAAACCGAGCAACTTCTCAGCCAACAGTCTTTCAGCATGGAAAGGCAAGTCCTATTTTGCTGCCCTTTGGAGAAGCCGCCTTCACACCTGCTCTGTGTAACATGGCAGGCCTCGCTAAGCTGGTCCCGTCTGTGAGTAGCCTCCCCTTGCAACCCTGCTTTGTGGGACGCCTGGAGGAAGGCAGTAAGGCTGCTCAATGAGTCTGCAAGATTAGACGAGAAAAGCCTGCCCCTCGGCCTGGCTCACATAATCAGACACGTCTTGGGTCGACCCGTGTTGCAGCTTCCAAATAAACTCGTGAGAACAGGCCTTGTCATAAGTGCAGTGCGTGCGATGTAATCGACGATCTCAAGTAATCGAAGATTTAAACCCTTTCATTTAATTTAAAATTCAAACAGCAGTGCAATAGAAATTGAGGACTGCCAGGAATATCTTTATCATGTTTGGCATTGTAACCACTTTCCTGGTAGAGTGATACACTATTGATTTTAAGCAATGCATTCATGAGCGTTGAAATGTTTTTTTGAAGTTTGCAAGTTTTCTTAACTCGAAAAATTATTTTCTGCTGGTTGCATGCACATTTTCACACAACAAGTAAGAGTTTTTCTTGAAGTGAAAGATATTTATGTACGCGGAACACATCCTGCTGACCCCTTTTACATTGGTTCCTTGTTAGATTTTCATGAGGGAATTTCCGCCTTTCCCAGCGTCAAAGGAAGTCTTTCTAGTTTTATATACCATTTCATGTGCTGCCAGTTTCGTTTACTCATGACGATTTTTATTCCTCGTTTGCAGGATCGTGACAATTACACCCCCCATATGATAGTCACATCTTCCTTTCTTGAAAAATGACCTTTTCAGGGTTAGGTCATGATAGTCGAGGGAAGAAAGGGTAAATGGAAAGTGTGCGTGCATGCGTGCGTGCGTGCATGCGTGCGTGCGTGCATATGTATGTGTGTGCTCGCGCGCTTGCGTGTGTGTGTGCATGGGTGTGTGTACATGTGTGTGTGTCTGCGGGTGCTTGTGTGTGTGTGTGCGTGTGTGTGTGCGTGTGTGTGTTTGAGTGTGTTTGTGTGTGTATGTGTGTGTTTGTGTTTGTGTTTGTGTGTGTGTTCGTGTGTGCATGTGTGTGTGTGTGTGTGTGTGTGTTTGTGTTTGTGTGTGTGTGTGTGTGTGTGTGTGTGTGTGTGTGTGTGTGTACACAGGATAAGAGAACAGTGAGTTCGCCGTTCAAGAATGTGAGGGAGAGTCGTATTTTCAATTTAAAATAACAGTGGGTATGATATATTGAAAACAAGAAGTATTCATTTAAAAGATGTCAGTGCACGCCTGGGCGTCTTTGTCTCAGGTTGCTGCTACTTGACGCGACCTGATGAGTACCACACTTTCCACAAAGCTCTGTGGTGGGGTGCATATGAACCTACTATGTTAGGTGGTAACTACGTCGTAGTTGTCTACTTCGTTGTTCACAACTTTGAGTTGTTCCCAACTACGACAGTAAGGTGTGCATGAGACGCTACTTGGTCGCCACAACGAAGTAATGACCCAGATGAATATTTATTATTATCTTGGGATATCTCATCTAATGTGCATGCGTAGAGGTCACTACAAGAGGTGAACTAGCCAACTCTTTGCACAATTCAATGGCGGACGTGTCTCCGGTTCGCACAGAAAGCGCTTTATTTTGGGATATTAGAAACCCATCCAAAGATAATGTAAGCCATGCACAGCCTTAATTTATCAAAGCTGTATGTTGAATGCATGATATGTCGTGAAAGCTCCTACATTTTACAAATGGAATGCAGGTCGACGCATCCACGCCGAAGCATCTCTTGGCATTGTGTACAAAGCTAGTTTTACCTGATACCATGAACATGATGCATTAAAAATGGATTTTTGTTTTGTAAACACTGTTCAGATTAAATTGCTTTATTTTTGTAAACGAAGAAATGCGTGTCAACATACGCCAGGGTTTCACGAGTTTGGTGGGGAAAGTGCGCGCTGAGGCTCGAGCGAGAGCGTTAAATCATGTCAACACAAACGATGGCAACACATGCTTTGGCGTGAATGCGTCGACCTGCATTCCATTTGTAAAATGTAGGAGCTTTCACGACCTATTGATGCATTCAGCATACAGCTTTGATAAATTAATGCTGTTCATGGCTTACATTTTCTTTGGATGGGTCTCTAGCATCCCGAAATATAGCGTTTTCTGTGCGAACCGGAGACAAGTCCGCCATTGAATTGTGCAAATAGTTGGCTACTCAGCCGTGTAGTGATGATACAGAGCACCACTAAATTTTGGGTTGTGTAGTGGCCAACTTAGGAGGTAACTACGCGTAGACAGCTTTCATGCACACCTTACTTCGCAATTTAGTAGCAAACTTCCGATTTAGTTGCCAACAACCGTGTAGTTCATATGCTCATGTTTTAAACTTGAGAGGATGCGTCGGGTTGGAAACAGGGTTAAGTGCCGAAAAGAATCAGAGATGGTTGCGTTGCTTCACAATATTTTTCAAGGAACCCGCTCACACGAAAACAAAAATCATCCCCATTGTTACAAACTGCCTGCACACCGATCTGCTGTGACAGACATGGACAGGGGGCGACGTTAAACATCCACCAGTCATACGCTTCCATTTTCCTGGCGACAGCCTGCCAAGCCATGGCATGCGCTGTATGACAAACAGACGTGCAAAACTGGTATAAACTCCTCATTGTCTCACTCGGGAACAGTAACAAACACAGCGCTTTCTTACTTTGGGATGGTAAGCATGTGATGCACATTACATGGGCTGTCAGTAGCGAGCTTGTCCTTGCCAAATGCTGTGATTTCCGAAGTGTCAAATATGAAAGCACTTTTTAGAATGGTCAGCATTTAAATTTCACACAAATCATTTCCCATAGGGTACCAACTTGGATTTTAAAATGCAATGTTTGTAATGGCATTGTTTCGGTAGCCTTAAAAGATCAGATATTAATGATCTGTTACAATTTGCCTTGTCTTTGAATTCTTTATCTTGTTCATGGTGTTATGGTCTGGTTTCTTTGACGGTGATTCATTGTCCTACTTTGGGTTGGAGCTCTGCTAAATGACCTACAGATATGTTGCTGTTCTTCTTTTTTTCTACAGTGTGGTTCATCATCGATCAGACCACAGGGTGGGTACGGGCGACCAAGGTAGACATTCCAGACATAGCGTGGTGGCTATCATGGCAGCGTTGATGTTTTGTTTCTAGGGCCAGGGCGGCTGATCAAAGGGATGGGCGTGGATCCTCATCAGACCCGACTGTCCAGCCATCGATCTGGAGCGACGGCACGTATCCTCTGTAACGTGATCTGCACGCTTGGGCGGCGGTCCTCGGTGAGCGGAGTGGTGGGACATCATTGACTCTGCACACAGCGTTCACTGGTTCATGCATACCTTTGATGCTAGCGGGTGGAGCCATCTTGTCTCTGCGTGTCCTGTCATGAACTCTGGCCCAATGTGTTGCCGAGAAGTGTTTTTGTAGGAAAGATTTAGAATAGACTCATAAAGAGTGCGTGCTTTTGCATTATCCAGAGATTTAACGTACCGGTAATGTTGGTTTGACTTAGCTGATGAAGCAAGAAGATGATTCTGTTGAATGAGCGGATGATTCGTATTTTCTATGTAGCTTTGATCCTTAGAGAGAGCTTTATCCTGACACACGGTATCACCGCTTTTAGCAGACAGTTGCCTACCCCAGTTATAGGAGGCGGAAAACAGTTATCAACCGTTTATCGAAATTGGAAGACGTGCATTATCTTGAGCATTTGTGGCTATGTGAATTTTGACCGTGAATATGAAGCTCTTTTGTTGCAGTACTCGGACCATTAGTGCTCCAGCACAATAGTGGTCCGTCGCAGACGATTAAGCACATCGGAACTATCATTAGTATCTAGATGTGAGATACTGTGGTTGACTAACATCTCCTAAGAGCAACTTGTAGCTTGTTTTAATGCTATAACGCAACTCTTAAATTCTTCACTGTGTAGGTGTATCCAGGAAAGAAAACTAAGCACAATTATCAATTTTGAAATGACTCTCGCTCGCCCTTTTACCACTTTACATCTCTCTCTCTCTCTCTCTCTCTCTCTCTCTCTCCCCCCCCTCTCTCTCTCTCTCTCTCTCTCTCTCTCTCTCTCTCTCACCTCTCTCTGAGGCGACTTCTACCTCGGAGCACGCGTCTACTTCGGCTCTGCCTGATTTACGCCTCTAGTTGACACAGAAGCAGAATTATGCTAGTTGTAGGGTTGCCAACAGATGTTGAGGTAGCACTGTCTTCGCTGCTCGAGTCGGACGAGCTTTCGTCGTGGAAGGTGGCAGGGGAGTCTGTGACGGTGTCGTCGTTGTGCTGCGATTCAGGCCGAGCGACGGTCAGCCATTGCTGGCGAGCGAGACACGTCGAGGGAACTGGAGAAGAAAGCCTCCCGCACAGCTCCAACGCGACCTGCGGCGTGCACAGAGGCACCGTGCCTTCGGTGAGCAAGCTTTTCGACATCATGTTGAAAATAGCGTCGTTACTGGCTGGAATTTCGAACTTGACAATAATGCTGATGTTGCACAAACTTCACGGGCCTCTACGTCATCTTGCCCTCGCCCCCCGACAGCCATGACCTTTGACCAACACGCTTCGCTGCACAAACATCAAGTGATCTTGAAATTCCTGGTGGTGTTGATGTGCAGACTGATTCTCCTTCCACCGACACAGGTTGCACCATCACTGATCAGCCAGCAAGTGATGACAAAGAGTGGTTGAGGGGGTTGGAGGCACGATTGGACGCGATGCTATCGGGATGGAAAAACGGACAGAAAGAGAATGAGTTCGGCGAGGACAAGGAAAGCCATGTGGTATCATCTGGTGCTTTTGAACCAGTGGTGGAAACGGACGCAACTCAACCGGTCTCAGAGGCTACTTCACCCAAGCCATCATCTAGAGATGTCGCCCCCTGTGAAGGATCAAGCTCCACCAGTCAGAGGCCTGACCCTTTAGCAGCAAAACTTCCATCAACGGCAGCTCCATCGCAGTCCAAGAGCCAGACAGCAGCCAGACACAACAAACCCAAAGACACTGCGTGCGACACGGCAAGCACGAGAAGGACGCGGAGCAGCAGGTCTGCAGTGAAGCAGGCCATGCGTGAACGAGCCGCACGGACGTTCCAGAAATAACGAACTGTTCGACGTCTCGATCAGTTTCCTCGTTCGTGTACGTAAAACTTGCAAGACTGGCGGCCAGTCTTGACCCCTACCATGTACATAGCCGCACGTTTCTCTCGAACTTTTTGTAATGGGCCGGTGGCCTACACAAATAAATGTGTTCGTTCGTTCTCTCTCTCTCTCTCTCTCTCTCTCTCTCTCTCTCTCTCTCTCTCTCTCTCTCTCTTTCTCTCTCTCTCTGTTTCTCATAGCAAAATGTCAGGTGGTTCCCACAAATATACAGGAGAAGAGTTGGTGAGTCGTGCCAAATGTTGTTTTTTTCTCTGAGAGCAATGGAAGAAGCAGATGCTTCGTGTCATCAGATTCTTGGCAGGGCCGAAGGTCAGGGGCTTGTCTGGCAGGCAGCCACGGAAAGGTCATCGGTCAATCAGGGACCGTAGGATGACCTTTCGGCGCTGTCTACAACCAAGGTTTCTTGTCTCTGCTTGGGAATACCTCTTTTTACAACAGTTTCATCATCGTGTTTGAATGACTGTCTGCCTGTTATTTTGCGGTCAATGCATAAACGCTTTTGTAGGCGTTGTGATTAATTGTCTTAAACTCATGCACTCTTTTTCCCGCATGAAGCATTAAAACAACATGCATCGCATACATGATCACACGTGCGCATACGCGCACGCACCCTCAGAAAAACACACACGCACGCGCGCTCGCACCCCCCCCCCCTCCCCCCCACATACACACACACATCGAGCCAAAATATTCACAGCAAGTCGTAACTGTGGAATTCGTCTTATTTATTACGTCTTTCGTCTGTTAAAACAACTATAGCTGTAAAAGTGTTTCATCAATAATATCATGAAATTATGCTAAAGAACTTAGTAGCTTTCAATATACACGTAGGTATCACTTCAAAACTAGTTCAATTATAGAAACTAATCGTTTACAAGACTCATGTCGTTTGCATACAAAGGTGCGCCTTCTCATCTGTTCTCTGCCCGACCAATTTCCCAATTTCCTCGGGTCCTCGCACACTCGCATTTCATTGCCATGTGTGTGCGTGCGCTACACAGGAGCCATAACCCTGCATTTCTTTGATGAGAAAGAGCTGCGTATGGCGTGACCGCACGACAGTGATAAAACTAATGTAGAGGGTCGATACAAGACGGTAATTGCGTGGCCTGCCTGCAGATGCCTGCATCCATCATGTCGGCATTGCAGAGGATCGATGCTGGGCGCAGGGGATGTCCCAGTCTTCAAGGTCTATGGAGACTCGAGGCCCTCGTCCTCTGATGAAAGCGCTCGTCTATAGTCGCTTGCGGCTCGCAGTTTCGGCGTTCGAAGCTGCCTGGGTTCCAGACTTGCACCCTCGGGCAAGGAGCCATTGTCTCTACTCACCCAGGAGTAAACCTGAGTACCTGCGAGGGCAGTGACGGTACATTGTAGTGAGGTTAACTTTTGCATGCGGCCGTAAGCCAGTATAGGGTTGAAATACTCCCCATGAAGTAGAAATGATGCTGGTACCTGACTGTGTGCGCCATACCTCTCTGTCACTGAGTTTGTCTTCAGGTGGCAGTAAAGGATTAATTAAGAGGCTCACTAATCAGAGAATAAACTGTAAAGCGGTTTAAGATCTCGGTATGGATGATGAGTCTTTGTATAAAACCTGTACCTTTGAAATCGACACCTTAAATTGTGCAAACGGTTATCGACAAAACTTATTACAAATTCACCTGATGGCTTTCCATTGTGACTACGGCTGTCCCTGCAGTGATGGACTTGGTGTCAATGCAGGATGAGCTAGTGTGCATCGCTTTGTTGACTCAAGTAATCACTTCTCTGCCCTTCATGAGTGCAGTCGAAAAGCGACGGCATGAGAGTATAGAGGCAGACAGGATTGAGAGTTCAACATGGTGAAGCAGAATTACGATTGGAGCAGGACTTGGTGGAGGCGGAGAAGTAAGATTCGGGATGAAAGTGGATTGAAAGAGGTCAGATGAAAGTGGATTGAAAGAGGTCAGATGAAAGTGGATTGAAAGAGGTCAGATGAAAGTGGATTGAAAGAGGTCAGATGAAAGTGGATTGAAAGAGGTCAGATGAAAGTGGATTGAAAGAGGTCAGATGAAAGTGGATTGAAAGAGGTCAGATGAAAGTGGATTGAAAGAGGTCAGATGAAAGTTGGTCGGATGGCTTGAGGTAGGCATGCCTGTGTACAAGGCACACAGCAAGTGACGGAAACTGATTCATAGATGCTTATCAGTCCGTTTGCTGGAAGTGATGGCCGTGATGCTATGCTTTTGCTGTGGGGTTTGTTCTTAGGAAACTGGGTCTAATATATCTGTATGTCCATGAGAACTTGTTTTCACGTGTGCGTGCTTGTGTGCATTTGTTCGTGTATACGTGCGAGTGTTTACCCGTGGGGCCTGTATGATCGTGGTATTATATATCCTTGGATCTTTTTGTCATCCTTAGGTCTTTCATATGTGATACAAGAGTGAGAGACGAATATTCGTGCTAGGAAAACTATGCTTCATGTACGCGTATTGTGAGCTAAGACAAAGGTTTACAGTATGTTGCTGGAAGAAAGCAGCCATGGTGATCGGAATAAGCTTATTCCAAATACAGCATATGAAGGTACAGGTGTTAGTTGTATGTAACAACTTATCGCCCAGATCTAGGTCTCAAATCACTACACACACCCTGATCATTGGACCACTTAATCTTCACTGACACCTGAGGGGGAAGCACAGTAACAGACCTACACTCAGAGGCAAGTACTATCTCCTCAGCCTGAGCTTACTGATGTCACTAATCACCTCGCATATTTCCAAAATTCCTCTTTGAAATTCTTGAAACAATGTAACCTTTTTTTCCCTGTGACCAAAGCAACGGGCGTAGTCAACCAAATAATTATCTGCATTTACATGATGGGGTGTCAGGTCACTTTTCTTTGTCGAGTCAGTGCATCAGGAACTCCCTGGGGGTTGGGGTAAGAATAGACCCACCGCGTCTCCCTACGCGCTTCGTAAGAGGCGAATTACTAGGGACACCGTGACCTGATTTACGTTTTTACTCTAAACAGTTCTAGTGATTTTCGAGCTTAATGGCCTTATATAGCCTGCAAAGGGGGATAGGCCGTAAAATACTATCCATCCATCCATCCATCCATCCAGTACACACAGGTTGCATCGTCTCACCTATGAGTGACTGCCATGCTTCTCCAAAGCTTCTGACAGAGCAGACGTGAACCACAAAAACCCGATATCGATGAAGTCCCATGTAGCAAGTGCAATCAATTCGTGCCCACAGGAGGCCAAAATTGCCTACCGAGGGATTTCACACCTGAATGGCAAAAAAGACTGTGGGTCGATATCTCATTTCCAAATGAAAAGATCAATAAGGGTAACCACACGTGATCGAGCAAGAGGAACTGGAGATCGAATTCACACCCTACGGGCATGCCATTGATACGCTAATAGGAATGCCATTTACACGAGCTTAGCAACATGAATTCTTCATGGCTAACTCCACCCCAACAATGGTTTGTAATCCTTGGAATGCGAAATATGTGCGTCCCCTGTATAACCTTTCTTTGGCGTGACTTGGATGCAGATGATATGAGTAACGCGAGCAAAGGACGTTTTTCTTCCACATCAATCAGTTCCGCTACTTCGCGGCAGATTGATGTTCTTTATCACTTGATACTTCTGCCAACTGTGTTTGGAAGAAAGCCTTGGTGAACTCTATCCTCTGACCAGCACCGTGCCAGCACTTGGTGCCAGCTGCCGAGCACCGACGGCTAATGTTGCCCCCGCCAGTTAGTGGGTTCCTTCCATTACCATTATGTTGCGTTTACAGCTTGATTGTGCTGCTAGGAACGGTGTCGCCGGTGAGTGCTTTGAAGAAACAGACACATTAAACAATAATGAGCGATGTGAAAATGTTGTTTTGTGCGAACACGTCGTCAAATTTGTGATTGATGTATCCGCTAACCCAATGTCTTTCAGACGGTACGACGTGCGGTATCATAATAGTCGTTCTGAAGTTAGAGAGAATTGAAACCAGTCCTCGCCAAAATGAATCGGATTGCCACTTCGGTCAAATCAAGATACAGCATACATTCTCATCAGCGTTGTGCTCTGCCTCCCGCTCTCCTCTCGATCTGTTCGTCCCCATTTTGAAGTGCCTTCCCGCCATCTTCCTGCCTGCCTGTCTGCACACGTTTATCATTTAGGTCTTTACATGTCTATGTGCCCTTGACCTTGTGCGTTGTGCAGTGTGTGTGTGTGTGTGTGTGTGTGTGTGTGTGTGTGTGAGAGAGAGAGAGAGAGAGAGAGAGAGAGAGAGAGAGAGAGAGAGAGAGAAAGAGAGCATGCATGTGTGTGTCTTCGCACCATTATCTCTCTCCAACCCACTTTATCTTACTCTTAAACTCGGGTTTCCTCAACTGTGTCCTTGGAAAGGGAAATGTGGCCATCACGGTTGCCTGTAATTCACTCAAATCGGTTCGGGCAGCCATAGGGAACCATTCTCTGTCGCGGATTTATTTCATTGCACGTCTGTGATGTTCCGCACTGTCGCTAAGCGGTCTCTCTGTGTGTCTGCATCCTCAATTTGTCTGCCTATTTCTTTATTAAGTTCCTGGGTGCCTGAGCCTGACAAAATGTAACCTGCCCCCCAGGAACTTTCACTGGCTGAAAAATTATATCGTTACTATGAGAAATTATAAAACGATCATAGAAAACTACAGACAAAGGGCTGAGCTTAATGACCCTACTTGTTCTAGTGATCTGTTCGTATGCTTCGCGGTAGCCTTTTGGCTTCTTGCTCCTGGAGGAGGTCCCAAAGACGCAGCAGCCAAAAACTGCAGCTAGTGAGAGTGGGGGGAGCATCTGAGCAACATCTAATATATGATACACGTGTGACCGGGTGAAGTGAAGCCCGAAGTCTTTAAATGGTCTCTCTCTCTCTCTCTCTCTCTCTCTCTCTCTCTCTCTCTCTCTCTCTCTCTCTCTCTCTCTCTCTCTCTCTCTCTCTCTCTCTCTCTCCCTCCCTCCCATTGGTTCCCCTCTCTCCTCCCTCTATCATGTATCCTGCGTCTCAGGTCGTCTAGGTTGTAAGACCAGCCTACTATGTAGCTTATCATTCCGGGAGGGTCACAGAGCGACCTTTCCTTATCGTTTGTTATTTGAACTTGACAAGTGACTGGTCGCTATGCCTAAATTGTTAGATGGAAGAGACAAATTTTATGCTTTCTCTAAATTAAGATATCTGATTGCAATGGTGCAATATTCATTTGGTTGACTTTGTTATGCCTATTGAGGCAAGACTTAGTGTGAATAATTTCAAGTAAGTATAAGGCAGCAATGAGGTTTTTTCTATCATTAGGAAAACACAACCCAGAGACAGGCTGAGATCGCCACCGCTGATCCCAAGCCTGGCTCCCCTGAGGTGCGCGCATTTCTTTGATAAGGAGGGACTGTCTGCAATTCGATGAGACCCCATCCCATCTGGGGGAGAGACCACTGTCACCACGGTCTTCGGTTGGTCCAGGCTATTATCATCAGGCCTCGGACCAGCCAGGTGCTCCTATACCCATGGGTAACAATAAAGTTGTGGAAAGCAGCAACGATTTTGTCTCATGCCTGGGCCCTTGTACCATCAAGCCTTGCCTCCACCCCCATCACACACAGATGACTGGCGACGACAAACATGCACTCTAAACTCCACAATGAGAAATATTTTCTGACCATGGTATTTGATTCGGGAAACTGTAGATGCGAAAGTAAGACGTTATGGTGTGAACCCGAACTTGCATTGTGAGGACAATATTGATAATGCGTGAATATTGCCAATTAAGCACAGGTACGATTTGAAAAATTGTTTCTTCATCGTCTTGCACATATCACACTTTCAGACTTTTCCTCGCTTGTTTCATGACACCTGCACATGTACAGTTGTATCATGTATAATTCTTGCGATAATTATACTGCTTCTCTCTCCCTCCCTCTCCCTCCCTCCTCTCTCTCTCTCACTCTCTCCCTCGTCTTCTCTGCTCTCTCTCTCTTCTCTCCTCTCTCTCTCTCCTCTCTCCTCTTTGCTCCCTCTCTCTCTCACCTCTCTTTCTCTCTCTCTCTCTCTCTTCTCTCTGCTCTGTCTCTCTCCCTCTCCCTCTTCTCTCTCTCTCTACTCCTCTCTCTCTCTCTTTCTCCTTCTCTCTCTCTCTTCTCTCTCTCCCCTCCCCCTCCCCCTCTCTTCTCTCTCTCTCTCTCTCTTCTCTCTCTCCTCTCTCCCTCTCCCTCTCTTTTGCTACTCGGCGCACCCGGATACTCTACATGGCTGCGGCATTCCAAACCAGGTCCTGAACCACCGCTCTTTAATGA
>JAWQFJ010030645.1:5000-10000 GCA_034096865.1 Theodoxus fluviatilis | reverse complement strand
TTGAAAGGTGGTAATGGTGAGAAGTTCTGCTGTTCTGCTTTTACACGTTCAGCCAGATAATACAGTGTGAGAAAACTATCAGGGAATGGAGAATTAAAGGCTCATTTCCGCGAAGAACAGTGAATACGGCATCTTCATGTTTCCCTGAAGACCAAGGAAAATAAAAGTGAAAATTTTACAAAGGAAAGGACCGAGAGAAATCGGTGGATGGACGGATAGGTGGACGGATGGATGGATGGACGGACGGACGGATAGGTGGATGGACGAATGAGTGGATGGACGGATAGTTGGACGGATGGATGGATGGACGGACGGACGGATGGGTGGATGGACGAATGAGTGGATGGTTGGATAGATGGATGAATGGGTGAATAGATGGGTCAATAAACGAGGTTTTATTTTTCTTCGGCCATTTTGCAGGCTACATTTTGTCAATGACCGCCCTCATAAAGGCAGTGAAAGTAAGATAGGCAAGCGTTTGATTACCGTGTATGAATGTATAAGGCGAACATCTATGGTGCGCCTTCCGCTTTGTGTGACTGAGAGTGTTGTTTTAAAGTCTATGACGTGTCAAGAAACATATAATCATCCTAAACGGAGCTTCCTCAACTTTCCATCACGTTTACAAATAGGATTAAATGATAATGAATATCTGAACCCAAATGATGCAGGTCACTGTCTTCTGCCTTATCCAAATCTCCTTGCGAAAGGCGGTGGGCCTGTTCTTAACCTCGCCCCATATTGAGAGAAGGTTCGAGAACTACGCCTCAAAAACAACAACAGAGGGCACGTGTGAGGGCGAAGTTCAAGGAAAGCAGGGACCTGAAGGTCATGGAGAGGCTCAATCACTTGGGGATGACACAGACATGAACACAGTTTTGGTTGTTTCTTTTGTTCCCAGATTTAACTCCCCTTTGGCTTCCATTGCGCTCTCTCCCTGCATACATGTGCCTGTCCCGGCGTCTGCCTGCATTTGTCATGCGTGTACAAATACATCTCTTCGCGCATGCGCGTGCACACAAGAGTCCCGCGAGCTTATACACGCATACACCGTAAAATACACATACGCATGCACACACGCACGCATACACGCGTACGCACACACACAAACACACACACACACAAACACATACACACATGCACGCACAAACACACACCCGCGTCACACCTACGCACGCACACACACACATACACATGCAAACACGCGCACATGAGCTCACATTTCGCAAACAAGCACTTACATGCAAGAGCACCACCAGTTGCTATGACAACAGTGGCGACCAAAACACCACCACCACCATCAACACAGGACAAGAATCTTCATTTTACTACAAAATCTGCGCTTATCAAATAATCCATATCTGAAATAGCCTCAGCTTGTGTGTTCTTATACATATGCCGTCGTTTGCTCACCTTTGTAAATAACTAATCAGTCAGGCTCGTTTTGCAGTGCTCTGATGGAAACTAAATCTGGTCATGTCTCAACTGCAGCGTCAGCGAAGAGGCTCACTTCTCTGTATACTTTTCCGTCGTCTTTGAAGCAATACTACAACCCGAATAAGATACAAGATACAAGATACTTTATTGTCCTCATTGTTACAAGGAAATCCGTTTTGTCGGTGGCAAAAACATAATACATACATACAAAAACAGAAACTTACAAGAAGTTCAACATTAATTAACTCAATCACATCGCTCAAGTTATGGAGTCCACACACTAATCATAGGCATTATGCACTGACATTAACTTCAAGTGACTGTACTTCTCTGTTGTAACCCGCCTTAACGCATGATCCATTTAGCTACATTAACTGTATGTTAACTCATAGACAGACGAAATTCTCCTTTATTAATTTATATATATATATATATATATATATATATATATATATATATATATATATATATATATGTGTGTGTGTGTGTGTGTAAGTGTACGTGTGTGTGTGTGTGTACGTGTGTGTGAATATAAACTATACAAATGAAATAAATTAAATTAATATGAATATAAAATATGAAATATATTACATTAAAAATTCACACCTGAAATTGCAACTCCATCTCTGAAATGAGTTGCCAAGCGACAGCATCCCGTCAGCTCCCTCACGTCTCGGCCCCACGAGTCTGGCGGCCTGCCAGTGCCGCGCACCTGCGTGTAAGTGAATTGACTGTGGGCCCGCCTTGCCTCAAGCGAGGGACGTTCAGGTGATGAATGGGCGAGGGGTGCGACGTATTTAACGAGGACTGGCGGAACACAGTTCCCATGACAGTCACCGTGGGCAAGGAGAGGGATAGAGAGATGGGAAGGACGGGGAGGAAGGAGAGGGATAGAGAGATGGGAAGGACGGGGAGGAAGGAGAGGTATAGAGAGATGGGAAGGACGGGGAGGAAAGAGAGGGATAGAGAGATGGGAAGGACGGGGAGGAAGGAGAGGGATAGAGAGATGGGAAGGACGGGGAGGAAGGAGAGGGATAGAGAGATGGGAAGGACGGGGAGGAAGGGAGATGGGAAGGACGGGGAGGAAGGGAGAGGGATAGAGAGATGGGAAGGACGGGGAGGAAGGAGAGGGATAGAGAGATGGGAAGGACGGGAGAAAGGAGAGGGATAGAGAGATGGGAAGGACGGGGAGGAAGGAGAGGGATAGAGAGATGGGAAGGACGGGGAGGAAGGAGAGGGATAGAGAGATGGGAAGGACGGGGAGGAAGGAGAGGGATAGAGAGATGGGAAGGACGGGGAGGAAGGAGAGGGATAGAGAGATGGGAAGGACGGGGAGAAGGAGAGGGATAGAGAGATGGGAAGGACGGGGAGGAAGGAGAGGGATAGAGAGATGGGAAGGACGGGGAGGAAGGAGAGGGATAGAGAGATGGGAAGGACGGGGAGGAAGGAGAGGGATAGAGAGATGGGAAGGACGGGGAGGAAGGAGAGGGATAGAGCGATGGGAAGGACGGGGAGGAAGGAGAGGGATAGAGAGATGGGAAGGACGGGGAGGAAGGAGAGGGATAGAGAGATGGGAAGGACGGGGAGGAAGGAGAGGGATAGAGAGATGGGAAGGACGGGGAGGAAGGAGAGGGATAGAGAGATGGGAAGGACGGGGAGGAAGGAGAGGGATAGAGAGATGGGAAGGACGGGGAGCAAGGAGAGGGATAGAGAGATGGGAAGGACGGGGAGAAAGGAGAGGATGAGAGGAATAAGGCAGGGAATGAGTGAGAGAAAAGGGGGTAGGGATTGAAGACAACCTCCGTCTGTCAATCCAGCTGACAGGGAAGTGATTTCATGACAAGCTCGCCTAGATCAAGGCGGGAAACGTGGCGGTAAGAAAGGGCGCGTTTGTTAGGCGTATAATCACGAGAGAATCTCGAGGACTAGGCGTTGCCTACGTTTCTCGCTCCTTAGCCGTAGGTGCGTCTCGCTCGCCCTCGACTAGCCATCGAGGCGAGCCACTTGCCTAACAAACGTTCAGGAACTCTTGCGGCTACGTGATTTTAACAGAAGGACTACCGGGCATTTCCTACAACCAAAACTTAGACTGATTATCTCCCTGTAGACCCAGGTTTGACGTAAAGAGCAATGGTAATGAAGGCTTGTGATGGACACTCATCTCAATTAAGTACGAAACTTTCCAACAAAATTTTTGAATTGTTCGTAATGAAAACTGTAAAAAGCAAATAAAACCGAACGAGATCGACCGGAGGACTGGATACTTTAAAGGGAAGTCCACCCCTTGTACTAGTCACGTTGCCTTTGAATTGTGCGCCAGTGTTTGACTTACGTTAACACCTGACAAGGCTTTCGGCTGCTGGAAAAGCTTCTCTGTGATGCTTTGCTGTGCTTTCAGTCAAATTCTTTCGCAGAGGGATCTCCATGGCTTACTACTTATTACCGCCATGACGGGATTAATTTGTCCGTCCAGCAGACATCTCGCTTAATCATGTTGATTACTTAATAGCTGTAATTGATTGCCCCGGCATGTCAGTCAGACACTCGTAAATTCAGCAGTGGCAGTTAATGCTTTGCGTGTGTGATATATTTCTCAGTTCATCTCTGTGACTTTTTATCCGTGTGTCTGTCTGTGCGTCTGTCTTTCTGAGTCTCTTTCTCTCTCTCTCTCTCTCTCTCTCTCTCTCTCTCTCTCTCTCTCTCTCTCTCTCTCTCCTCTCTCTCTCTCTCCCTCTCTCTCTCTACTCTCTCTCTCTACTCTCTCTCTCTCTCTCTCTCTCTCTCTCTCTCTCTCTCTCTTCTCCCTCCCTCCCTTCACACACACATACACACACATATACACACACACACATACACACACACACGCACATACACACACACATGCGCAAACGCGCACACACATCTTTGGTCTTTTACAACGAGTTTAACCCAGGACATGAAACTGATGTAAGACAAAGGGTAAACTCATCACAACCTGGCACTGACTGACTCACGTATTAACTATCATGGACCACATTGTTCCTCAAATAGTATTTCATTATACCACTTAGCTGTTACGTTGTGAAATATGTGCATATAAAAATTTTTTCTGAATAACTAACTAACGTTCAGAAAGAGGGGGTTTATTGCATTGAGGGGACATAGGTTTCTCAGAGCTGCACGTGGAAGTTTATAAAATTGTTAATGCACTTCGAAAGTGAATCGTGTGTCACGCTTCTGTCTTGTCATATTTCATGAATGCAGCATTTCCTCTCTCTCTCTCTCTCTCTCTCTCTCTCTCTCTCTCTCTCTCTGTGTGTGTCTCTCTCTCTCTCTTTCTCTCTTTGTCTTTCTCTCTTTCTCTGTCTCTCTCTTTGCCTGTCTGTCTGTCTGTCTGTCTGTCTGTCTGTCTGTCTGTCTGTCTGTCTGTCTGTCTGTCTGTCTGTCTCTCTGTCTCTCTCTGTGTCTCTCTCTGTCTCTCTCTGTCTCTCTCTCTCTCTCTCTCTCTCTCTCTGTGCGCGTGTGTGTATGTGTGCGTGCGTGTGTGTGTGTGTGTGTGTCTGTGTGTGTGTGCGCGTGCGCGC
>JAWQFJ010030641.1:5000-33957 GCA_034096865.1 Theodoxus fluviatilis | reverse complement strand
CACTGTTCAACAGTCAAGCGCTCGATAGCGCTAGCCTATACACACTGTTCAAAAGTCAAGCGCTCGATAGCGCTAGCCTATACACACTGTTCAAAAGTCAAGCGCTCGATAGCGCTAGCCTATACACACTGTTCAAAAGTCAAGCGCTCGATAGCCGCTAGCCTATACACACTGTTCAAAAGTCGAGCGCTCGGATAGCGCTAGCCTATACACACTGTTCAAAAGTCAAGCGCTCGATAGCGCTAGCCTATACACACTGTTCAAAAGTCAAGCGTCGATAGCGCTAGCCTATACACACTGTTCAAAAGTCAAGCGCTCGATAGCGTAGCCTATACACACGTTCAAAAGTCAAGCGCTCGATAGCGCTAGCCTATACACACTGTTCAAAAGTCGAGCGCTCGATAGCGCTAGCCTATACACACTGTTCAAAAGTCAAGCGCTCGATAGCGCTAGCCTATACACACTGTTCAAAAGTCAAGCGCTCGATAGCGCTAGCCTATACACACTGTTCAAAAGTCAAGCGCTCGATAGCGCTAGCCTATACACACTGTTCAAAAGTCAAGCGCTCGATAGCGCTAGCCTATACACACTGTTCAAAAGTCAAGCGCTCGATAGCGCTAGCCTATACACACTGTTCAAAAGTCAAGCGCTCGATAGCGCTAGCCTATACACACTGTTCAAAAGTCAAGCGCTCGATAGCGCTAGCCTATACACACTGTTCAAAAGTCAAGCGCTCGATAGCGCTAGCCTATACACACTGTTCAAAAGTCAAGCGCTCGATAGCGCTAGCCTATACACACTGTTCAAAAGTCAAGCGCTCGATAGCGCTAGCCTATACACACTGTTCAAAAGTCAAGCGCTCGATAGCGCTAGCCTATACACACTGTTCAAAAGTCAAGCGCTCGATAGCGCTAGCCTATACACACTGTTCAAAAGTCAAGCGCTCGATAGCGCTAGCCTATACACACTGTTCAAAAGTCAAGCGCTCGATAGCGCTAGCCTATACACACTGTTCAAAAGTCAAGCGCTCGATAGCGCTAGCCTATACACACTGTTCAAAAGTCAAGCGCTCGATAGCGCTAGCCTATACACACTGTTCAAGAGTCAAGCGCTCGATAGCGCTAGCCTATACACACTGTTCAAGAGTCAAGCGCTCGATAGCGCTAGCCTATACACACTGTTCAAAAGTCAAGCGCTCGATAGCGCTAGCCTATACACACTGTTCAAAAGTCAAGCGCTCGATAGCGCTAGCCTATACACACTGTTCAAAAGTCAAGCGCTCGATAGCGCTAGCCTATACACACTGTTCAAAAGTCAAGCGCTCGATAGCGCTAGCCTATACACACTGTTCAAAAGTCAAGCGCTCGATAGCGCTAGCCTATACACACTGTTCAAAAGTCAAGCGCTCGATAGCGCTAGCCTATACACACTGTTCAAAAGTCAAGCGCTCGATAGCGCTAGCCTATACACACTGTTCAAAAGTCAAGCGCTCGATAGCGCTAGCCTATACACACTGTTCAAAAGTCAAGCGCTCGATAGCGCTAGCCTATACACACTGTTCAAAAGTCAAGCGCTCGATAGCGCTAGCCTATACACACTGTTCAAAAGTCAAGCGCTCGATAGCGCTAGCCTATACACACTGTTCAAAAGTCAAGCGCTCGATAGCGCTAGCCTATACACACTGTTCAAAAGTCAAGCGCTCGATAGCGCTAGCCTATACACACTGTTCAAAAGTCAAGCGCTCGATAGCGCTAGCCTATACACACTGTTCAAAAGTCAAGCGCTCGATAGCGCTAGCCTATACACACTGTTCAAAAGTCAAGCGCTCGATAGCGCTAGCCTATACACACTGTTCAAAAGTCAAGCGCTCGATAGCGCTAGCCTATACACACTGTTCAAAAGTCAAGCGCTCGATAGCGCTAGCCTATACACACTGTTCAAAAGTCAAGCGCTCGATAGCGCTAGCCTATACACACTGTTCAAAAGTCAAGCGCTCGATAGCGCTAGCCTATACACACTGTTCAAAAGTCAAGCGCTCGATAGCGCTAGCCTATACACACTGTTCAAAAGTCAAGCGCTCGATAGCGCTAGCCTATACACACTGTTCAAAAGTCAAGCGCTCGATAGCGCTAGCCTATACACACTGTTCAAAAGTCAAGCGCTCGATAGCGCTAGCCTATACACACTGTTCAAAAGTCGAGCGCTCGATAGCGCTAGCCTATACACACTGTTCAAAAGTCAAGCGCTCGATAGCGCTAGCCTATACACACTGTTCAAAAGTCAAGCGCTCGATAGCGCTAGCCTATACACACTGTTCAAAAGTCAAGCGCTCGATAGCGCTAGCCTATACACACTGTTCAAAAGTCAAGCGCTCGATAGCGCTAGCCTATACACACTGTTCAAAAGTCAAGCGCTCGATAGCGCTAGCCTATACACACTGTTCAAAAGTCAAGCGCTCGATAGCGCTAGCCTATACACACTGTTCAAAAGTCAAGCGCTCGATAGCGCTAGCCTATACACACTGTTCAAGAGTCGAGCGCTCGATAGCGCTAGCCTATACACACTGTTCAAGAGTCGAGCGCTCGATAGCGCTAGCCTATACACACTGTTCAAAAGTCAAGCGCTCGATAGCGCTAGCCTATACACACTGTTCAAAAGTCGAGCGCTCGATAGCGCTAGCCTATACACACTGTTCAAAAGTCAAGCGCTCGATAGCGCTAGCCTATACACACTGTTCAAAAGTCAAGCGCTCGATAGCGCTAGCCTATACACACTGTTCAAAAGTCAAGCGCTCGATAGCGCTAGCCTATACACACTGTTCAAAAGTCAAGCGCTCGATAGCGCTAGCCTATACACACTGTTCAAAAGTCAAGCGCTCGATAGCGCTAGCCTATACACACTGTTCAAAAGTCAAGCGCTCGATAGCGCTAGCCTATACACACTGTTCAAGAGTCGAGCGCTCGATAGCGCTAGCCTATACACACTGTTCAAGAGTCGAGCGCTCGATAGCGCTAGCCTATACACACTGTTCAAAAGTCAAGCGCTCGATAGCGCTAGCCTATACACACTGTTCAAAAGTCGAGCGCTCGATAGCGCTAGCCTATACACACTGTTCAAAAGTCAAGCGCTCGATAGCGCTAGCCTATACACACTGTTCAAAAGTCAAGCGCTCGATAGCGCTAGCCTATACACACTGTTCAAAAGTCAAGCGCTCGATAGCGCTAGCCTATACACACTGTTCAAAAGTCAAGCGCTCGATAGCGCTAGCCTATACACACTGTTCAAAAGTCAAGCGCTCGATAGCGCTAGCCTATACACACTGTTCAAAAGTCAAGCGCTCGATAGCGCTAGCCTATACACACTGTTCAAAAGTCAAGCGCTCGATAGCGCTAGCCTATACACACTGTTCAAGAGTCGAGCGCTCGATAGCGCTAGCCTATACACACTGTTCAAGAGTCGAGCGCTCGATAGCGCTAGCCTATACACACTGTTCAAAAGTCAAGCGCTCGATAGCGCTAGCCTATACACACTGTTCAAAAGTCGAGCGAGCGCTCGATAGCGCTAGCCTATACACACTGTTCAAGAGTCGAGCGCTCGATAGCGCTAGCCTATACACACTGTTCAAAAGTCAAGCGCTCGATAGCGCTAGCCTATACACACTGTTCAAAAGTCAAGCGCTCGATAGCGCTAGCCTATACACACTGTTCAAAAGTCAAGCGCTCGATAGCGCTAGCCTATACACACTGTTCAAAAGTCGAGCGCTCGATAGCGCTAGCCTATACACACTGTTCAAAAGTCAAGCGCTCGATAGCGCTAGCCTATACACACTGTTCAAAAGTCAAGCGCTCGATAGCGCTAGCCTATACACACTGTTCAAAAGTCAAGCGCTCGATAGCGCTAGCCTATACACACTGTTCAAAAGTCAAGCGCTCGATAGCGCTAGCCTATACACACTGTTCAAAAGTCAAGCGCTCGATAGCGCTAGCCTATACACACTGTTCAAAAGTCAAGCGCTCGATAGCGCTAGCCTATACACACTGTTCAAAAGTCAAGCGCTCGATAGCGCTAGCCTATACACACTGTTCAAAAGTCAAGCGCTCGATAGCGCTAGCCTATACACACTGTTCAAAAGTCGAGCGCTCGATAGCGCTAGCCTATACACACTGTTCAAAAGTCAAGCGCTCGATAGCGCTAGCCTATACACACTGTTCAAAAGTCAAGCGCTCGATAGCGCTAGCCTATACACACTGTTCAAAAGTCAAGCGCTCGATAGCGCTAGCCTATACACACTGTTCAAAAGTCAAGCGCTCGATAGCGCTAGCCTATACACACTGTTCAAAAGTCAAGCGCTCGATAGCGCTAGCCTATACACACTGTTCAAAAGTCAAGCGCTCGATAGCGCTAGCCTATACACACTGTTCAAGAGTCAAGCGCTCGATAGCGCTAGCCTATACACACTGTTCAAAAGTCAAGCGCTCGATAGCGCTAGCCTATACACACTGTTCAAAAGTCAAGCGCTCGATAGCGCTAGCCTATACACACTGTTCAAAAGTCAAGCGCTCGATAGCGCTAGCCTATACAAGCTGTTCAAAAGTCAAGCGCTCGATAGCGCTAGCCTATACACACTGTTCAAAAGTCAAGCGCTCGATAGCGCTAGCCTATACACACTGTTCAAAAGTCAAGCGCTCGATAGCGCTAGCCTATACACACTGTTCAAAAGTCGAGCGCTCGATAGCGCTAGCCTATACACACTGTTCAAAAGTCAAGCGCTCGATAGCGCTAGCCTATACACACTGTTCAAAAGTCAAGCGCTCGATAGCGCTAGCCTATACACACTGTTCAAAAGTCAAGCGCTCGATAGCGCTAGCCTATACACACTGTTCAAAAGTCAAGCGCTCGATAGCGCTAGCCTATACACACTGTTCAAAAGTCAAGCGCTCGATAGCGCTAGCCTATACACACTGTTCAAAAGTCAAGCGCTCGATAGCGCTAGCCTATACACACTGTTCAAAAGTCAAGCGCTCGATAGCGCTAGCCTATACACACTGTTCAAAAGTCAAGCGCTATCGAGCGCTATCTAGCGCTAGGCCTCTTGAACGACCTACACGGTTGTGGTGGTGACAGGGTTGGAGAGAGAGGCCACTGTTTCTACTCCACAGCCTGCCTCCCTGCAGTTGTGATTGGTTGAAAATTCATATGAATATTCACGATATGCTGTAACTCTACCCCATGGAAATGTAGCATTTGCCACAAAGTTTTAACATGACATTAATTTTCGCATTGTAATTCAGTGACAGACAGACACACAGACATGCACGTACAAGCGCGCGCAAACCCAGTGTGTGAACAAAGGACAGTCGGACCATTCTAGTCCACTAGAGACTCAATCTAATCCATTAGAGACTCATTCTAGTTCACTAGAGAATCATTTTAGTCCACTAGAGACTCATTCTAGTTCCTCTGGGACGATGAGAGAGATACTTAGAATATGGAGTCTCTGAGTGAAAAAACTAGAATGCAGTCCTCTAGTGGACTAAAATGATTCTCTAGTGAACTAGAATGAGTCTCTAATGGATTAGATTGAGTCTCTAGTGGACTAGAATGGTCCGACTGTCCTTTGTTCACACACTGGGTTTGCGCGCGCTTGTACGTGCATGTCTGTGTGTCTGTCTGTCACTGAATTACAATGCGAAAATTAATGTCATGTTAAAACTTTGTGGCAAATGCTACATTTCCATGGGGTAGAGTTACAGCATATCGTGAATATTCATATGAATTTTCAACCAATCACAACTGCAGGGAGGCAGGCTGTGGAGTAGAAACAGTGGCTCTCTCTCCCAACCCTGTCACCACCACAACCGTGTAGGTCGTTCAAGAGGCCTAGCGCTAGATAGCGCTCGATAGCGCTTGACTTTTGAACAGTGTGTATAGGCTAGCGCTATCGAGCGCTTGACTTTTGAACAGTGTGTATAGGCTAGCGCTATCGAGCGCTTGACTTTTGAACAGTGTGTATAGGCTAGCGCTATCGAGCGCTTGACTTTTGAACAGTGTGTATAGGCTAGCGCTATCGAGCGCTTGACTTTTGAACAGTGTGTATAGGCTAGCGCTATCGAGCGCTTGACTTTTGAACAGTGTGTATAGGCTAGCGCTATCGAGCGCTTGACTTTTGAACAGTGTGTATAGGCTAGCGCTATCGAGCGCTTGACTTTTGAACAGTGTGTATAGGCTAGCGCTATCGAGCGCTCGACTTTTGAACAGTGTGTATAGGCTAGCGCTATCGAGCGCTTGACTTTTGAACAGCTTGTATAGGCTAGCGCTATCGAGCGCTTGACTATTGAACGGCTTGTATAGGCTAGCGCTATCGAGCGCTTGACTTTTGAACAGCTTGTATAGGCTAGCGCTATCGAGCGCTTGACTTTTGAACAGTGTGTATAGGCTAGCGCTATCGAGCGCTTGACTTTTGAACAGTGTGTATAGGCTAGCGCTATCGAGCGCTTGACTTTTGAACAGTGTGTATAGGCTAGCGCTATCGAGCGCTTGACTTTTGAACAGTGTGTATAGGCTAGCGCTATCGAGCGCTTGACTTTTGAACAGTGTGTATAGGCTAGCGCTATCGAGCGCTTGACTTTTGAACAGTGTGTATAGGCTAGCGCTATCGAGCGCTTGACTTTTGAACAGTGTGTATAGGCTAGCGCTATCGAGCGCTTGACTTTTGAACAGTGTGTATAGGCTAGCGCTATCGAGCGCTTGACTTTTGAACAGTGTGTATAGGCTAGCGCTATCGAGCGCTTGACTGTTGAACAGTGTGTATAGGCTAGCGCTATCGAGCGCTTGACTTTTGAACAGTGTGTATAGGCTAGCGCTATCGAGCGCTTGACTTTTGAACAGTGTGTATAGGCTAGCGCTATCGAGCGCTTGACTTTTGAACAGTGTGTATAGGCTAGCGCTATCGAGCGCTTGACTTTTGAACAGTGTGTATAGGCTAGCGCTATCGAGCGCTTGACTTTTGAACAGTGTGTATAGGCTAGCGCTATCGAGCGCTTGACTTTTGAACAGTGTGTATAGGCTAGCGCTATCGAGCGCTTGACTTTTGAACAGTGTGTATAGGCTAGCGCTATCGAGCGCTTGACTTTTGAACAGTGTGTATAGGCTAGCGCTATCGAGCGCTTGACTTTTGAACAGTGTGTATAGGCTAGCGCTATCGAGCGCTTGACTTTTGAACAGTGTGTATAGGCTAGCGCTATCGAGCGCTTGACTTTTGAACAGTGTGTATAGGCTAGCGCTATCGAGCGCTTGACTTTTGAACAGTGTGTATAGGCTAGCGCTATCGAGCGCTTGACTTTTGAACAGTGTGTATAGGCTAGCGCTATCGAGCGCTTGACTTTTGAACAGTGTGTATAGGCTAGCGCTATCGAGCGCTTGACTTTTGAACAGTGTGTATAGGCTAGCGCTATCGAGCGCTTGACTTTTGAACAGTGTGTATAGGCTAGCGCTATCGAGCGCTCGACTTTTGAACAGTGTGTATAGGCTAGCGCTATCGAGCGCTCGACTTTTGAACAGTGTGTATAGGCTAGCGCTATCGAGCGCTTGACTTTTGAACAGTGTGTATAGGCTAGCGCTATCGAGCGCTTGACTCTGCACAGTGTGTATAGGCTAGCGCTATCGAGCGCTTGACTTTTGAACAGTGTGTATAGGCTAGCGCTATCGAGCGCTTGACTTTTGAACAGTGTGTATAGGCTAGCGCTATCGAGCGCTTGACTTTTGAACAGTGTGTATAGGCTAGCGCTATCGAGCGCTTGACTTTTGAACAGTGTGTATAGGCTAGCGCTATCGAGCGCTTGACTTTTGAACAGTGTGTATAGGCTAGCGCTATCGAGCGCTTGACTTTTGAACAGTGTGTATAGGCTAGCGCTATCGAGCGCTTGACTTTTGAACAGTGTGTATAGGCTAGCGCTATCGAGCGCTCGACTCTTGAACAGTGTGTATAGGCTAGCGCTATCGAGCGCTCGACTTTTGAACAGTGTGTATAGGCTAGCGCTATCGAGCGCTTGACTTTTGAACAGTGTGTATAGGCTAGCGCTATCGAGCGCTTGACTTTTGAACAGTGTGTATAGGCTAGCGCTATCGAGCGCTTGACTTTTGAACAGTGTGTATAGGCTAGCGCTATCGAGCGCTTGACTTTTGAACAGTGTGTATAGGCTAGCGCTATCGAGCGCTTGACTTTTGAACAGTGTGTATAGGCTAGCGCTATCGAGCGCTTGACTTTTGAACAGTGTGTATAGGCTAGCGCTATCGAGCGCTTGACTTTTGAACAGTGTGTATAGGCTAGCGCTATCGAGCGCTTGACTTTTGAACAGTGTGTATAGGCTAGCGCTATCGAGCGCTTGACTTTTGAACAGTGTGTATAGGCTAGCGCTATCGAGCGCTCGACTTTTGAACAGTGTGTATAGGCTAGCGCTATCGAGCGCTTGACTTTTGAACAGTGTGTATAGGCTAGCGCTATCGAGCGCTTGACTTTGAACAGTGTGTATAGGCTAGCGCTATCGAGCGCTTGACTTTTGAACAGTGTGTATAGGCTAGCGCTATCGAGCGCTTGACTTTTGAACAGTGTGTATAGGCTAGCGCTATCGAGCGCTTGACTTTTGAACAGTGTGTATAGGCTAGCGCTATCGAGCGCTTGACTTTTGAACAGTGTGTATAGGCTAGCGCTATCGAGCGCTTGACTTTTGAACAGTGTGTATAGGCTAGCGCTATCGAGCGCTCGACTTTTGAACAGTGTGTATAGGCTAGCGCTATCGAGCGCTTGACTTTTGAACAGTGTGTATAGGCTAGCGCTATCGAGCGCTTGACTTTTGAACAGTGTGTATAGGCTAGCGCTATCGAGCGCTTGACTTTTGAACAGTGTGTATAGGCTAGCGCTATCGAGCGCTTGACTTTTGAACAGTGTGTATAGGCTAGCGCTATCGAGCGCTTGACTCTTGAACAGTGTGTATAGGCTAGCGCTATCGAGCGCTTGACTTTTGAACAGTGTGTATAGGCTAGCGCTATCGAGCGCTTGACTTTGAACAGTGTGTATAGGCTAGCGCTATCGAGCGCTTGACTTTTGAACAGTGTGTATAGGCTAGCGCTATCGAGCGCTTGACTTTTGAACAGTGTGTATAGGCTAGCGCTATCGAGCGCTTGACTTTTGAACAGTGTGTATAGGCTAGCGCTATCGAGCGCTTGACTTTTGAACAGTGTGTATAGGCTAGCGCTATCGAGCGCTTGACTTTTGAACAGTGTGTATAGGCTAGCGCTATCGAGCGCTTGACTTTTGAACAGTGTGTATAGGCTAGCGCTATCGAGCGCTCGACTCTTGAACAGTGTGTATAGGCTAGCGCTATCGAGCGCTTGACTTTTGAACAGTGTGTATAGGCTAGCGCTATCGAGCGCTTGACTTTTGAACAGTGTGTATAGGCTAGCGCTATCGAGCGCTTGACTTTTGAACAGTGTGTATAGGCTAGCGCTATCGAGCGCTTGACTTTTGAACAGTGTGTATAGGCTAGCGCTATCGAGCGCTTGACTTTTGAACAGTGTGTATAGGCTAGCGCTATCGAGCGCTTGACTTTTGAACAGTGTGTATAGGCTAGCGCTATCGAGCGCTTGACTTTTGAACAGTGTGTATAGGCTAGCGCTATCGAGCGCTTGACTTTTGAACAGTGTGTATAGGCTAGCGCTATCGAGCGCTTGACTTTTGAACAGTGTGTATAGGCTAGCGCTATCGAGCGCTTGACTTTTGAACAGTGTGTATAGGCTAGCGCTATCGAGCGCTTGACTTTTGAACAGTGTGTATAGGCTAGCGCTATCGAGCGCTCGACTTTTGAACAGTGTGTATAGGCTAGCGCTATCGAGCGCTTGACTTTTGAACAGTGTGTATAGGCTAGCGCTATCGAGCGCTTGACTTTTGAACAGTGTGTATAGGCTAGCGCTATCGAGCGCTTGACTTTTGAACAGTGTGTATAGGCTAGCGCTATCGAGCGCTTGACTTTTGAACAGTGTGTATAGGCTAGCGCTATCGAGCGCTTGACTTTTGAACAGTGTGTATAGGCTAGCGCTATCGAGCGCTTGACTTTTGAACAGTGTGTATAGGCTAGCGCTATCGAGCGCTTGACTTTTGAACAGTGTGTATAGGCTAGCGCTATCGAGCGCTTGACTTTTGAACAGTGTGTATAGGCTAGCGCTATCGAGCGCTTGACTTTTGAACAGTGTGTATAGGCTAGCGCTATCGAGCGCTTGACTCTTGAACAGTGTGTATAGGCTAGCGCTATCGAGCGCTTGACTTTTGAACAGTGTGTATAGGCTAGCGCTATCGAGCGCTTGACTTTGAACAGTGTGTATAGGCTAGCGCTATCGAGCGCTCGACTCTTGAACAGTGTGTATAGGCTAGCGCTATCGAGCGCTTGACTTTTGAACAGTGTGTATAGGCTAGCGCTATCGAGCGCTTGACTTTTGAACAGTGTGTATAGGCTAGCGCTATCGAGCGCTTGACTTTTGAACAGTGTGTATAGGCTAGCGCTATCGAGCGCTTGACTTTTGAACAGTGTGTATAGGCTAGCGCTATCGAGCGCTTGACTTTTGAACAGTGTGTATAGGCTAGCGCTATCGAGCGCTTGACTTTTGAACAGTGTGTATAGGCTAGCGCTATCGAGCGCTTGACTTTTGAACAGTGTGTATAGGCTAGCGCTATCGAGCGCTTGACTTTTGAACAGTGTGTATAGGCTAGCGCTATCGAGCGCTTGACTTTTGAACAGTGTGTATAGGCTAGCGCTATTGAGCGCTTGACTTTTGAACAGTGTGTATAGGCTAGCGCTATCGAGCGCTTGACTTTTGAACAGTGTGTATAGGCTAGCGCTATCGAGCGCTTGACTTTTGAACAGTGTGTATAGGCTAGCGCTATCGAGCGCTTGACTTTTGAACAGTGTGTATAGGCTAGCGCTATCGAGCGCTTGACTTTTGAACAGTGTGTATAGGCTAGCGCTATCGAGCGCTTGACTTTTGAACAGTGTGTATAGGCTAGCGCTATCGAACGCTCGACTTTTGAACAGTGTGTATAGGCTAGCGCTATCGAGCGCTCGACTTTTGAACAGTGTGTATAGGCTAGCGCTATCGAGCGCTAGAGAGCCCGCCGCGGAGGGGCTGCGCATGTAGATCCAAAATGGCTGCCTCTGGGGAACGGACGGAAGTCACCACCACAAATGTGCGCAGTGGCACACATTTCGACCTGTGATTAACACCCACCCTATGCGAGAAGTTACAGGAAGTTAGGCTGATGTTGTTCTTTTCTTTTTCGAAAGAAGAACTGCACTGAACTAAGTACCTGTCTAGATGTGAGCAAAAATGTCCACGATAGACTTGTACACAGTTTGAAGGGAAGTAACTCTTGATCTTACATTAGCCCTTTGTCTGTTGTGTGACCTCCCTTGATGTAAGCGTGGAGAAATTCTTGCTTACGCTGTATGTCAGCACTGTTGTTTCGACATAATTTTCGATTCGAGCTGTGCCGAGCCTTGATGCACAGCGGCAACATAATGTGGCTTATCAGTTTCCTCAGGGAACGACCAGTCTGCAGCTGCTGGTTCGCTCAGGTGGCTGAGTAGCTCACTCCGCGACGATGAAAACGCATCGCGGAAGCCATCTTGGTTAGCGCTCGGTCATGTTAAGTCGTTCAAGAGTGGCAATTTGTGCTCGATGAGGATCTAGAAGTAGTTAACAGGTACAAATATCTAGGGTTTGTTTTTACCACGAAGCTGTCCCTGTCCACTGCTCTCGAAAGTCAAGTGGTAAAAGCAAAGCAGAAGATTGTGCAGTTGCTAAGAACTATGAGGAACGTACATTCTCAGAGTGTCACAGTATTTTTCCGATTGTTTGATGCCCAGGTGCTACCAGCATTATCATATGGTTCACAGCTGTGGGGATTGGCCAGAATACATAATGCAGAAAAGCGTATATGTTTGCGTGTAAGCGCTTTCTTGGGGTTGATCTGAAATCGCCAAACAGTATGGGGAATTGGGCAGATATCCCTTGTTCATTACCACCACACTTCAGGCTGTAAAATACTGGCTTAAACTATGCAAAATGTCAGACAGCAGAATTTCCAAGCAAGCCTACATGATGTTGTCCAATTCTAAAGTGCCTAAAGATATGAACTGGTTGAAATAAATAGAAATGTGTCTATCAAATCTAGGTTTCACGTATATTTGGAACAGCTGTGGCACACTAAATGAGAAGAGTTTTCTGAAGTCTTTAAAACAAAGACTGCAGGACTGCTACCTGCAAGAATGGAACGCGAAGCTGATCGCGAGTAACAGATTTGGTTTTAATAGAATTTTTACAGCATCTTTTGAATGTGAGCAATACTTGTCTTATATAAGCATAAAGAAATTCCGCGATGCATGTATTCGCTTCCGTTTGGGATGTAATGTCCTCAAAATAAATTCATGGTCAAGAAAGGAGAATAATTCCAATATGAAATTGTCCAGTTTGTGACGCAACTGAAAACGAAGCTCATTTTTTCTGTATTTGCCATGTGTATGACGATATTAGACAAACATATTTAGCAAGACATCTCACATATGTACACCGTTCAAATTTAAGGCATTTTATGCGTGGAAAGGAGCCAAAGATGGCTCGAGATATGTCCATGTTCCTTTTTATGCATTTAAGCGACGTTCACAGAAACTGCAAGAAATGTCATGGGACATTTAAATGAACGGGTACGAAACTTAATATGTGAAAAGTTTTACACTGGTGTACAGATGTTTTACTCCTTTAAAAAGAGTTTTTATATATTGGCAAATATTGGTATTTTGCTTCCTTTCAACACATAATGATATCCTAGTGTAATTCTTGCTTCTTGAATCTGTTTTAAATTTGTACATATGTTGATACTCCTGCAATGGTGGGTCGTCGGACGAAAATAAACAATCAATCAATCAATCTCTCCCCCCTCCCTCCCCCGCCCTCTCTCTCCCTCTCCCTCCCTCTCCCTCCCTCTCCCTCCCTCTCCCTCCCTCTCCCTCCCTCTCTCTCCCTCTCCCTCCCTCCCTGTCTGTCTGTCTGTCTGTCTGTCTGTCTGTCTGTCTGTCTGTCTGTCTGTCTGTCTGTCTGTCTGTCTGTCTGTCTGACTGTCTCTGTCTGTCTGTCTGTCTGTCTGTCTGTCTGTCTGTCTGTCTGTCTGTCTGTCTGTCTGTCTGTCTGTCTGTCTGTCTGTCTGTCTGTCTGTCTGTCTGTCTGTCTGTCTGTCTGTCTGTCTGTCTGTCTGTCTGTCTGTCTGTCTGTCTGTCTGTCTGTCTCTCTCTGTCTGTCTCTCCCGACTGTCGACTTACTTGCACGCTACAGGTCTTCCTCAGCGCTCTCACTGAGACTGAAGTGACTCGGTGTTCAGTCCACACGCTAGTGAGATGAACACACGCTAGTGAGATGAACACACGCCAGGGAGATGAACACACGCCAGGGAGATGAAGACACGCCAGGGAGATGAACACACGCCAGTGAGATGAACACACGCTAGTGAGATGAACACACGCCAGGGAGATGAACACACGCCAGGGAGATGAACACACGCCAGGGAGATGAACACACGCCAGTGAGATGAACACACGCTAGTGAGATGAACACACGCCAGGGAGATGAACACACGCCAGGGAGATGAACACACGCCAGGGAGATGAACACACGCCAGTGAGATGAACACACGCTAGTGAGATGAACACACGCCAGGGAGATGAACACACGCCAGGGAGATGAACACACGCCAGGGAGATGAACACACGACTTCTTACTGAATCGGGGAGTTGTAGACTGCCGGGAGAACGTGCCTCCGTATCTCCATTCCTCTAGTCACTCGCCCTTTACGAATGGTATCGGGAAACACGGTGGGTCTTTTATCACCCCCAACCCGCGGGGGTCCCGTGGTGAGAGCGCTCTCCTGTTGTCTTGCATCGCTAGGGGGCGCTGCATTCGAAGCTGCATGAATCCCTGAGTCGCTTCCGTGGGCAAGGCGCACGACTGGAGCGGGTTTCCCAGACTATGGATATGCAATCCAAAGCAATACAAAGCAATCCAAAGTAATCCAAAGCCATCCAAAGCAATCCAAAGCAATCCAAAGCAATACAAAGCAATCCAAAGTAATCCAAAGCAATCCAAAGCGATCCAAAGCAATCCAGAGCAATCCAAAGCAATCCAAAGGGCGTTTCCGGTAGTAGTTTAAACTGACCGCTATGACCACACAGGAATCGGTATCTACTTGGAACGAAAAACTAGATACGATGTGGTGTCTGGTTTCGGAAATAGATTTGTTTCCACAACTTACTAATTGGGCATTGCTTATTATTACAGTGATTAAAAATATTAAAGACTGAAAATGCCATTTGGATTGCCTATCCTTGGTCCTGGGAATCATGTCTCTGTTCTCTGGTGAATGCCTACAGGAAGACACGTAACTTCTTTAGCAGGGCGTGATTGCGTGTGAAAACTGCTTTGCAGGTCGAGATAGACAATGACCAAGTCCTTCTCTTCATAGGTTTTTCAAGACTCCCTTAGTTTGCCTCCTGGCGTCTTGCATCTTTGGGGGAAGACAACATTGTGTAATTGAGTCACGGAGGAACGCGCTTGTAGTAGCGAAAATAACGTATTGTGTTGATTTCTGTACACGTTGTCTATTGTGACTTTGTGGCACGCAAAACATACACAATACGATGATACATTTTATTTGCAGCAAATAAAAAATGCATCAAAACATCAATCGGGAAGCAAAGATTCTCTTCAACACAGAGAAATTGGCCACTGCATTTCAGATGCACAGATGTGAATGCCATAACTGGAATGTGTGAAGCTCGCCATCAAATCACATCCGAACGAGACATTCTCATGATTGTCGAGATAATCCAAAGGTCACTAAAACGGATATCGTCCCTTTAGTGCCTCTCTCCAACACGAGTAACTTCTTCATGAGTTTTCTCATTTCCAGGACCAAAAAAGTTAAATATCTGTTTGCTCGCTGTTCCCAAAGAAATCTTAAATATTCATTTTTAAATTAATGCCGCCCGAGTTCAATGCAGGCAGGCGGCCCCAAAATGCCGGGTTTCGGTCCAATTTAGTGACGTGTGCCACACCGACAAAGTGATGTGTTGACGATTTTTATTTTATTTGTCTGTCTCTGTCTGTCTGTCTCTCTCTGTGCCTCTCTGTCTGTCTGTCTGTCTGTCTGTCTGTCTGTCTGTCTGTCTGTCTGTCTGTCTGTCTGTCTGTCTGTCTGTCTGTCTGTCTGCCTGTCTGTCTGTCTGTCTGTTTGTCTGTCTGTCTCTCCCCCCCCCTACACACACACACACACACACTCTACCTTTCAATTTCTGTCTCTCTCTATTCATTCATAAAATTTATTCATTCATTCAGTTTATTCATTCATTCAATTATATTTTTTATTCATTCAATTCATTCATTCATTCATTTTATTCTGTTATTTATGTAATTAATGTATTCATTCATTTAATGTATTCATTCATTAATTCAATTTATCTATTCATTCCTTTAATTTATATATTCATTCTTTTAATTTATCAATTTATTCATTTAATCAATTCAATTGAAGGACTTTATGCCAAACTCGCGTTAGTGACAATGAGGACGGCTTCAGTTTAAACAGTGGTACTTGACATTGTTGAGAAAAAGAATTGTAATCCCAAGAAATGGAAGTCTGCAAACGATAAGGAACACAGGCGGTGTTTTGGGAAGATTTCCTATTGCATTACAAAGAAAATGACAGTGAAAATAAACAGCAAAAACTATCACACAGATAAAAGCCATGGATACAATGAAAGACACCTGTAGACTGCTAAAATTGAGTATAGTTTTGATCATAAAAATGGAGAGCGGAAATCACTAAGTGAATAAGGCCACTTGACCTGGGAAATACAATACCATTGAGTATGGGTGGATACGCACATGTAAGAATAACATCCACTGCATTCACTTCAACCGATACGTGTCAACGCAAAACGTTGGCCCTACACACAAGAATGCGTTAAATATGATAATTAATTCTTAAAACTTTCAAATATATTTCATACACAGACAAGAGAAATCTGCACAGAAAACCACAGCATGGTCGGAACTACAGGAACCGAATTCTGCCAGCAGCAGCATTTGTTGACTGAGATATACAAGGACCTAGAGTATTTTCTTAATTGACAAATAAATCTTGGCTAATATTCACCGAGTCTTGGCAAAATACTTATTGGCAAACATTCGGCAAAAATTCTGCAACTATTGCGCCAAGCTTTGGCAAATCTTTAGCTTCTTAATAGCTTGACGAAATCAAGCCAAGATTTCGCAAACAAATGACACATGCAATTATGGCATCGATCGGCCTCATTCCCATACTGTAAGTGTGCAATGGCTGTAAATTGTAAACCAAGCTACATTTTATTTCTGCCATTGTGCTCTGAGGGGGGATCTCTCGAATATCTCGCGCCAATAGCTATTGGCATTACCTGTCGAGCCAATATCCCAAATCTTGGTATATACTTGCCAAGTCTTGGCAAAAAACAATTAAGAACCGGAACACTTAATGTATGTATGTATGTATTTTCATTTTTACTGCGCCATTATCACGATAAACATGCTCATGGCGCGACAAGACGAAATAAAAAAGTTTTGAGGCCAGTTTTAAATGCGGCCAAGGATGGACTAACCCTCAGACCCTCAGGAAGTTGGTTCCAGAGTCTCGGTCCAACAACGCTGAAGGAGCGGTCACCGAAGCTCCGTAACCTTGTTTGTGGGACAATCAATAGTCTTCTTTTTGAGGAACGGAGATTCCTTGTGGGGTTGTGAGGTCTAAGGAGTTCTCCGAGGTAGGTTGGGGCTTCACCAGTTTCACACTTAAACACGATGGAGAGGGTCTTAAATTCCACCCGTTGGCGAACTGGAAGCCAATGAAGGTCACTGAGAACAGGGGTTATGCGAGCCCACCTCGGCAGTCGCTTCACTACCCTAGCTGCAGAATTCTGAAGACGCTGAAGTTTCTGCAATTGACCGTTGGTTGCAGCAGTCAGCAGACTGTTGCAGTAATCAAGATGGGACAACACAAGAGTCACCACCAGGGCTGCTGCAGTCTTTTCAGTGAATTAATCCCAAGACCCGGCAAATTTTGACCGAATACTTGGCCAGTATTTGCCAAGACTTGGCAAACACCAGTTCAGAACCGGCTTTACCCATTAATCTGAGCAAGTTCCTCAACAAACACGTGTAAATAGTCACTTTACATTTACCAGAGCCTCCCCTAACAGTCAATAGCTGCGGAGAAGTTTACCTACTCTCTTAACGGCGTGGCCTTAGCCCAGAGACGGGTCTCTCAAAAGCAATCCTAATTGAGGCCTTCGCACACGAGGATATTCCACACGCCACACATGGACTGACAAAAATATCTCCCAATGGCAGAGCGCTACTGACACCTTTGCTCCACTATTGCCAGCCGTGATTCCGTCGTGCGCGAGGCGATTTTACCCTGGCAATCTCGCAAGCGTCATTGTGACAAACAAAAGTTGCCTCCCTTGAATCTCATAAAGAAGCACAGGGCAGCTCAGCTGTTTAAATGGCCGCTATAGACGTTATTCACGCAGCGGCTATTTTGAAATCGAAAACGAGACTAAGTCCGCAAATTTAATGGCGTCCAGCGTCTATGGCGAAACCGAAGGCTTCATCATCACATAGACACTGCTGTGTTCCTTATTGCGAGAACGATGATCGATATGACGAGAACTCCAGACTGTCCTTTTTCAAATTCCCCACAGACAAGAAGCAGAAGAAACTATGGATCTGGAAGATTCGGCGTGGTCCTGGCAAAAAATTCAAGGCAACAAGAGCTTAGATTTAGGTCTTGTAAAAGCAAAAAAAAAGTTAAATCATCTAACCAGAACATTCAAGATCCTCATAAAAACACCATATTTGTCATATCTTTTCATCAACTCAACTACACTTCTTACGAAATAAAGTCATTTCTACAACTTTAGATACGAATAAAAGCGACAAGGCTTCAGATAGTGCCTCACGAGGAGCGCACATGTTTGTGATGTAAAACGTGACCTTCATTACAGTACATGTATTACACTACGAGTGATCTTATCCGATACCAGGGCCGGATCTAGGGGGGGTGCTGGGGGTGCTCGAGCACCCCCCCCCCCAAAAAAAAAAAAAAAAAAAAAAAACCACCGTGGCAGCCGGGGGTTGGGGGAAGGAGGGGGGGGGGGGGGGGTGGTTGCTCAAATATGTTGATCTACTTCCCACCTCATCGGATATCGGCACACTTTGCTTGGTAGCAGAGACAGTATAGTTAGTAAAAAGCTTGGGAAGGAGGGGGGGGGGGGGGGGGGGGGGGGCTAAAAGATGCTGGGCCCAGATGCTGTACTACTCTCCACTTGGTATAAGCACACTCTACTTGGCAGCCAAGGTAGCTGGGGAGGGAGGGGGGGGGGGGGGGGGTGCTGCTATAATTAAGATGCCTTCCTTTTGCTACTCGCACAGACAAATCAAACCCGGGCAGAGACAGGAAGAATCTGTGACCAAACAAAAACTCTTGGAAATGACCGCACTGCCAGATTGCACAGATTTGCACCATTTTTCTCAAAATTTTCCGGGGGGGCATGCCCCCGGACCCCCCTAGAGGGGCGTGCCTGCTTCGCAGGCACGCACTCGTGGCTTCGCCACTTCGATGAGAAGACCCTAAAACAATTTTAAGCACCCCCCCTCAAAAAACTTTGATCCGGCCCTGGATACCAGTTGATGTTTTACCCCTCTGCTAAGATTATAATACAACCTTAGGAATATATGTGTTGGACCTTTTACTGGTGAACGTATTCCATAGCATCAGACAATACTAGCATTGTACACGATATCAACAGCAGGCAGGTTCGAGGACAACAATGTATTTATAATCTATCCTTGTGCCGCTGAGGTCCGCGCGTCAGCTATAAATAGAAGTGCGCGAAGCTTGGATTTGTAAAATGTATTTCACGACCTATTGACGCAATCAACATACAGCTTTGATAAATTAAGACAGCCCATGGTTATATTAGCGTTAACAATTAACATATAGGCTTACTGACCTTATTTCAAGAAACACCATTCATAATGATCAACACTACGAACCAAGCAGACGAACACGATCGAACCGTAGCCACTACGCCAGCAGACGATCGAGATAACTAAATGTTTCATGTAAAACTCGAATGAGTTGTATTATAATCTTAGCAGAGGGGTAAAACATCAACTGGTATCGGATAAGATCACTCGAAGTGTAATCAAAGACCCTATATAGGATCTTTGGTGTAATACTGTCATGAAGGTCACGTTTTACATCACAAACATGTGCGCTCCTCGTGAGGCACTATGACTATCTGAAGCCTTGTCGCTTTTATTCGTATATCAAGTTGTAGAAATGGCTTTATTTCGTAAGAAGTGTAGTTGAGTTGATGAAAAGATATGACAAATATGGTGTTTTTATGAGGATCTTGAATGTTCTGGTTAGATGATTTAACTTTTTTTTTGCTTTTACAAGACCTACATCTAAGCTCTTGTTGCTTTGAATTTTTTGCCAGGATCACGCCGAATCTTCCAGATCCATAGCTTCTTCTGCTTCTTGTCTGTGGGGAATTTGAAAAAGGACAGTCTGGAGTTCTCGTCATATCGATCATCGTTCTCGCAATAAGGAACACAGCAGTGTCTATGTGATGATGAAGCCTTCGGTTTCGCCATAGACGCTGGACGCCATTAAATTTGCGGACTTAGTCTCGTTTTCGATTTCAAAATGGCCGCTGCGTGAATAACGTCTGTGGTAGAGGAGATCTCATAACAGAGGACACCACAGCGTTACCCCTGGTCATTGGGCTCGCCACTAACACAGCCTTATCCCTCCAGGTTTACTGGAGGTCCTACAGACTTTATCTGTCTGTCTCTGTGTGTGTGTGTGTGTGTGTGTGTGTGTGTGTGTGTGTGTGTGTGTGTGTGTGTGTGTGTGTGTGTCTGTCTGTCCCGACTTAACGGCTGATATCTCAAAAACTACTGGACAGATTTCCTTGAAATTTTGCACACTTACTTGAAGTTAGGTCCGATTGAATGTATCACATTTTCAGAATCGAGGTTTGAACAGAAAGTGGTTTTTAAGGTCGTACACTCGGAAGCACCTCCCTAAATACTCAATTGATGGAATGGCGAGGGCTGTTTAGTTGACGGAATGGCGAAATGCGTGACGTGATCAAAACTGACAGAACAATGCCAGCCACGGGAGAGGAGCGGTGGCTCGAGATAAGGGAAGGGAGTAGGTGGGGGGGAGGGAGGGGGAGGGGGAGGGGGGGGGGGAGGGGGGAGAGAGATAGAGAGAGATTTTCTCGAGAGGTTGCGGGATCGAACCCGATCTTTTTTTAATTAATTTTTTAATATGCCAAAACCTGGAGGTTCAGCGCCAGCGGTTTTTATCTAGCCACAAGAGAAGGGTGACCAATGAAGTCTAGCTATGCGACGTTGCAGGGGCTAGCTGTCGGAGAATTAACTCCTGCAGGCCCAGACTTATATATCCAGTCACGAAGAGACCAGGGGTGTGGGCTGCCCTTGGAGGAGTTTGCACGTCCACTGATATAGAGGCGAAATCAGGAAACAGCTGCAAGAACACCGGTGCTCGTCCAGCACCTCCAGCTGAATCTGACAACACGACTGGAAAGGACACTAAAACAGACCCAGACTCAGACACAAGTCAGTCTGCATCCTTAGTCAGTGAGTCGATGTCTACATGAATATTACATTATTGGGAATACTGTTAAGTCACAGCCGGAGTTGAACACTCGACCCAAGGATGTAGAGCTGCACTCCCAAGATCTACGAACCAACGCACCAACACATCCCAACCACCCCATCCCATCCCACCTCACCCCAACCAACCAGCCGAATATCTTTGGAGCTATATATACATCACAAGTTCTTTCTACTAATGCACAAGTCCTAGCAGTGCTGGTGATACGGACACCGTCACTTCAGTCTCATTCAGAGCGTTGAGGAAGATATGTAGCGTGCAAGTAAGTCGACCGTGCAAAAAAGTCGACGGAAGTAAGTAATCAGAGAGTTACTTTCCTTGTTGCTTTTTATATAGGCTCCGCTATCGCACGTATTTCTCTGGGAAACCTCTCCCGACAAGCGACGGATTTGCTGCTGCTGTACGAGATATTTTTTGCAGGTGGGTTGTTTTTATTCATCCTGAATGTCAGAGCTGCACGTCATGGTAAAGAGATTTCCCACAATAACACGTGCGATCAGCGGAGCCTATTATTTTGGCAAAGATGGCCCCTCGTATCGCTCCACCCACAGCCGAATCATTCTAGTCCACTAGATACTTCGCCTGTCGGTGAAAGAGTCTCTAGTACAGTTCTTATCACGTGATGGAACTATTCCGTCCGGAATATTCATAAGGAGGTCGCACGAGAGGTTTGTGGGATAGCACTCTGCTCCCTGACATGCGCCCTTAAAGTTCTAAGACTCTTTCGCACAAAACTCATAAATTACGCTTGTTGATGCAATAAACAAGCGTTTATTCGATTAAATAAAATGTGTCTGTGTGTGTGTGTGTGTGTGTGTGTGTGTGTGTGTGTGTGTGTGTGTGTGTGTGTGTGTGTGTGTGTGTGTGTGTGTGTGTGATATTGCTCTTTATCAGACGCGAGATTCACGAGACGATCGAGACGACAGCAACCAACTGAAGCAATGCAAAGCAGTCCAAAGGGTATTATATTAAAGTGATCGCTGTTAATCGTACGAACGGTACAGGAGTTGGTATCAAAACTGAGGCGAAAAAGCTCAAACCGCACACTTTTAAACCCCTTTAATGTACACTCCTTCCATTTGTTGTAAAGTGCTGGAAAATGCTAGAGCATTGTGGAAAGTTTCCAGCTTTCACGCAGTTCCCTGCAGGTCGTTGCTTAGTGACGCAACGTAGACAGGGCGGTAGCGCTTTTGATGTGTCATGTGACGCCACTTGGAGCTGTTTCCGGTTGGTTCTCATTTATAGAAAGTTCTCGCAACAGTGCAAAAAGTATACGAGCCTGTGAGTGAGATACAGCGTGCTAGTGTGAGAGCGTGGATAATTTTACTGCGATTGTGTTCTGGCTCACACGATCAACCCCCGAGAGTGAAATGAGATTATGATATTGTTGTGAACTAATCGTATCCCTGTGATCGACACGTGAGTGAACAAAAGTTTTTTCAAAACGACAACCGGATTAGGATTTAATCGACCTCTCCCGATTCGCGTCATCACTTTCTGTGTAGGCCTACACGCCCCTGGAGGGTTTGCTGGAGGGTCGTTACTCTGAATGCACTGCCAGCCGCGTGTTTTGAAGTTTTCATTTTCACAATGACGAACGATTGCTGTGTGAATGGCTGTTCCCACAGTAGTAAACGAACGAATGTTGTGTCCTACCATAGGATTCCAACAGTGATTACTAACAAGGGGTCACAAATTCGCGAATTGACAGCGAAAAGAAGACGACTTTGGATCAAACAGATCAACAGAAAGGAGGTGACAGACAAGACAGTTCGCACTTGGACACGCGTTTGTTCTAGACACTTCATCAAGGGTAAGTTTGTTTTCATGAAATCACTTATGGTGAACTTGGTCTAACATAATTGTGGAATGTAAAAACAACATGAAACAATGCTGGCCCTCTGAGTAGTGCTGGAGAAGCAAGGAAGTCAGTCATTTTAGCCAAACAACACGGTCAGTTTATTTTACTTAGGCCTACATGTACGTGTAGGGCTATGTAAATTTTTTGACTGTGCACATAGTTGAGCATGGGCACTAGGTTACTTTACATTTTTAATGCAATTGGGGTGGGATGGGGTACGTGGGGATCTGAACTTGAATCAACAAAGCACACTCTAGAGCAGTAGGGGGTAAAGGTGTTAAAAGTTGTTTGGTTTTCTAACTGCACAGAAAATGCTTTGTTGCTTAGTGTTTGTTTTGTCAGATATTTGTGAATTGTTTAAATATTTTCCATTTACATGGATCTGTTTCAGGCAAACCATCTGAACTGCACCAAGAAGACAACCCAGACTGGATCCCAACACTTCACTTGGGCTACACAGTCAAACTGTCAAGTTTCAACAGGTAAGAACAATCTATCACAGTGACCAATGACAGCGACCAGTATTATAATGATGATCACTAAGTCATGATCTAACTACAACACATACACACAAAAAGAATAGTTTGTTTACAAGTACATGGTAGTGCCTAAGTGGTCATAACAATCTAGCATTAAGCAAGGTACCAGATTAAATTTTATTTTAAACAAGAAGGGCAAAGCCCATACGACTCACATGCTTGACCTTGACCTTTACATGACTTTGACCTTTACATGACCTTAACCTTCAGGTGACCTTCAAGGTCAAGGTCAAACAACTAAACCTAGCAATGACATCATACATTAAGAACTGCTTTACACATTTTCCCTATCAAATTACACGTGACCTTGACCCAAGGTCAAGGTCATCCAAGGTCATGCAACACAAAGCTGTTAATTCAAGACATAGGAAGCACAATGGTGCTTATTGGCACTTTCTACCATGAGATATAGTCACTTTTAGTGGTTCACTACCCCATTTTGGTCACATTTCATAAGGGTCAAAGTGACCTTGACCTTAATGATATGTGAACAAATGTGTCTCATAATGAAAGTATAACATGTGCCCCACATAAATTATTAAGTTTGAAACAGTTATCTTCCATAGTTCAGGGTCAAGGTCACTTCAAAATATGTATACAATCCAACTTTGAAGAGCTCCTGTGACCTTGACCTTGAAGCAAGGTCAACCAAACTGGTATCAAAAGATAGGGCTTGCTTTGACCTATATACCACTTGTAGCTAAGGTTGCCATTCTCAATAACGTGGGAGAAAATTGGGAAAATGTGAAAAATGACTGTTTTTGAGACCACATTTATGGCTCCTGTGACCTTGACCTTGAAGCAAGGTCAAGTCACTATGTATGTTTTTTGAGGCCTTGTCATCATACACCATCATGCCACATTTGGTGTTGATAGACTTAATAGTCTCCGAGAAAAATCCAACGTTTAAGTTTTTTACGGACGGACGCCCGGACGGACGGACGACACGGCTCAGTACATAGACTCACTTTTGCTTCGCATGCGAGTCAAAAAAATGGGGGCATGCTTGCACCAATATCCATAGGTTCTGCTTAGCAGCTGTTACTGAGTAGTAGGTGCTTTTGCTTTTGTTGTATTCTATTTGGTTTTAAAATTGTGTGTTCATGTTTACAGGTATGACAGAAGACAAAACCGCAAGCAGAATCATGGGCAAGGCACTTTTCCTGAAGGACTGAATGAGGCAGAATTGGCAGAGACTGATGGGGATGGACACGCATAAACCATGGATTCAGAGTCAGACACACAGACTGCCACCATGGATTCAGACACACAGACTGACATCACCATGGACTACATGCAGGCAATGGAGGCAGACATCCAGAAGTTGAGGACTGAGAAGATCATGCTGCAGCAGAAAGTGGACAGACAAAGTGTCACAAGTAGATTTGGCCAGCCCTGAATGCAGAGAACTTTTGTGTAGTTGGACTTGTTTTGTTTTTCTTCATTTTAGTAAATGTGTGTGAACATGTCAACACCATTTTTTTAACCCCACGTTGACCCGACCCGGGTCCACACCTAATCCCATACCAAGTTTCAAGTCGATGGGAACTCCTGTGTCTCAGGCGGCTTCGCCGCCTTCGACACAGTCGTCCATTGTTTCATTAGCCGCCATCTTGTTTTTCTCGTGACGTAACAATGACAACCAAATTTTTTTATCACAGATCTTCATCATTCGATTGTACCTACCCACTCACCAAATTTCGGTCAAATCGGAGCACTTTGAGTTTTCGGCGGCCATCTTGTTTGTGCCCACTTCCGGTTACCATGGCAACACCATTTTATTTACCCCACGTTGACCCGACCCGGGTCCACACCTAATCCCATACCAAGTTTCAAGTCGATCGGAATCAAACTGTGGAAACGTATGAGTGTCACACACACAGACAGACAGACAGACACACAGCTCAATTATATATAGAGACTAGCCGCTTCGCGGCCAGGCAATGCGCAAAGTGTCAAAGCCACATACAAAGCCAAATTCGTCAGCCGCCATTTAGTTTTTCTAATTACGTAACCATAACCAAAAATGTGTTCACAGATCTTCATCATTTGACTTTACCTACACATACACCAAATTTCAGTCAAATCGGAGCACTTTGAGTTTTCGGCGGCCGTCTTGTTTGTGCCCACTTCCGGTTACCATGGCGACACCTTTTTTTTTACACCACCATGATCTGACCCCGGTCCACATCTAACTAACTCCATTCCAAGTTTTAAGTCGATGGGAACTCCTGTGTCTCAGGCGGCTTCGCCGCCTTCGACACAGTCGTCCATTGTTTCCTCAGCCGCCATTTTGTTTTTCTCGTGACGTAACCATGACGACCAAAAAATTTGTTCACAGATCTTCATCATCTGACTTTACCTACCCGCACACCAAATTTCGGTCAAATTGGAGCACTTTGAGTTTTTGGCGGCCATCTTGTTTGTGCCCACTTCCGGTTACCATAGCAACAACATTTTTTTAACCCCATGTTGACCTGACCCCGGTCCACACCTAACCCCATTCCAAGTTTCAAGTCGACGGCAACTCCTGTGTCTCAGGCGGCTTCGCCGCCTTCGACACAGTCGTCCATTGTTTCCTCAGCCGCCATTTTGTTTTTCTCGTGACGTAACCATGACAACCAAAAAATTTGTTCACAGATCTTCATCATCTGACTTTACCTACCCGCACACCAAATTTCGGTCAAATCGGAGCACTTTGAGTTTTCGGCGGCCATCTTGTTTGTGCCCACTTCCGGTTACCATGGCAACGCCATTTTTGTTTAACCCCACCATGAACTGACCCTGGCCCACATCTAACTAACCCCATTCAAAGTTTCAAGTCGACGGGAACTCCTGTGTCTCAGGCGGCTTTGCCGCCTTCGACACAGTCGTCCATTGTTTCCTCAGCAGCCATTTTGTTTTTCTCGTGACGTAACCATGGTAACCAAAATTTTTTTTCACAGATTTTCATCATCTGACTTTACCAACCCACACACCAAATTTCGGTCAAATCGGAGCACTTTGAGTTTTTGGCGGCCATCTTGTTTGTGCCCACTTCCGGTTACCATGGCAACACCATTTTTTTTAACCCCATGTTGACCTGACCCCGGTCCACACCTAACCCCATACCAAGTTTTAAGTCGATGGGAACTCCTGTGTCTCAGGCGGCTTCGCCACCTTCGACACAGTCGTCCATTGTTTACTCTGCCGCCATTTTGTTTTTATCGTGACGTAACCATGGTAACCGAAAAATTTGTTCACAGATCTTCATCATTTGACTTTACCAACCCGCACACCAAATTTCGGTCAAATCGGAGCACTTTGAGTTTTCGGCGGCCATCTTGTTTGTGCCCACTTCCGGTTACCATGGCAACGCCATTTTTTAAAACCCCACCATGAACTGACCCTGGCCAAAGAAACTACAATGGGAAGAAGGATAACTTCCTCATTGGGCATGCTTAGAAATGAGAATGGCTAAATATGAGTTATTCCCCTTTGCTGCATGCTGACCAGGCCGTCTCCTGCTTTGTTATGACTAGTACAGTCGATCTTTCTCATGTTGTGACTTGCTTTATTTTCACATTTTCGGTATTTAAAACAGCAAACACACACACACACACACACACACACACACACACACACACATACACTGAAGAAGTTTCCATTCTGATTCGGTTATTTTATTTGGTGCTATATGTTTGCTTCACATTGTTTCTTTTTTACATTGCTTGAGGTATCCCAATTCGCTAAACACATCCATAATGCATGCATGGCTCATTCGAAAGAGGGCAACAGAACAACTGATGCCCAATAGCAATAGCAACTGAACAATAAATAGCAATAAATGATGACAGTGCCAAGTTTTTAAGTACAAAGTGAAATCATGTGACTGGACAAAGGCACAATTACAAAATACAAATAAATAAAATCGAGGCCCATTTTAAATTAAGTTCTCAGCTCATGGGGGAAGCATAAGGTGACCCTAGAAACCGAAATTAGGAGATCTCCCGCCCCTAGGGCAGACTAAAAAAAAAGGGGGGGGGGCGGCTAATTTGTGAAATAGTATAAAAGGAATCAAAAACTGTATACATGTATTTAGTTAATACCCCAAAAATTGTATAGTATATACGATGTCAGACCCTAAAGAAAGTTAGTTAGTCATTGCTTAGACAAAACAAAACAAAATAGTCTGTTTACGGTATCCCGACCAACCCTATTTTGTCCCCGCCGATCCTAGACTTTTTTTTCTGGCATTTGGAGAAAAAGAAAAAGAAAAAAAAATCAATTTTGTTCCTGTTTTTTCGCAAAATAAGTTAAAAAGATGGTTATAAAAAAAAATTAAGAAAAGCCGACCGACCTCTTTTTTTGTGCCTATGTTAATGTAAACAGACTAAAAGGTACATCACAAACAACACACCAGGGATGATACTATTTAATTTTGATCATAATTTTTATATTTTTAATTTTCAGAGCTTGTTTTTGTACGGAGAGAGTTGGCAATTGTTTATCACATTCTCTCATCTCATTGACTCTCCTTCGGCTCCTTGGTAACATGCGTTCCCATCTCTGCCAGGATTGGACAGGCATAAATGGCAAAATAGCTCGCGGATACACCAGTACAAACAGGAGAAGATAAAAACATGCTTTGCAAAATTGTGTTATTTCATTGTGTACGTACGTAATTGTGATCACAATCATTGACAATCTGATCACACGGGCATGATTATGATTGAAAGGAATCGCCTTGTCAGCTTGTGAAATGGCATCCATTCTAAATCTAACGCTCTGCCTAAACGCAAAACGGATGAGTGATGTACCTTTGTACTGTAGTTTTCCCGTAAGCAAGGTTTGATAAAGGATTCAGCAAATATGCCCACGGGTAGTTTGTCATCAAGTGTAAACTGTTGTTTTGTACTGACTGCTGACTCACACTCACAGTCGTAAGTACTCGCTGACGCTGTAGATCTAGTCTACTGAGTTAGTTGACTCGAGCCATTGCATTCTCATTCTGAAGAAGGTAAACCTGATGAAATAATCACTGCACAACCCACCTTTTTTCTTCTTTAGGGAACTTGTGGAAAGTTTTCCCGAAGCAGCTCTGTTTGTAACGGGCGTTCTTGCAACCAAGAGCCGAGCAAAAATCACCACCGCCTCGCACGCGATCGGCCATTTTGTTTTCGCCGCCAGCATGTGACTAGGGACGATAACCCACAAACACTTTTTCGCATTTTCTTCGCAAGTTCCACGTCTTCTTTATGTACAGTGTTTGCCCTGGCCCACATCTAACTAATCCCATTCAAAGTTTCAAGTCGACGGGAACTCCTGTGTCTCAGGCGGCTTCGCCGCCTTCGACACAGTCGTCCATTGTTTCCTCAGCCGCCATTTTGTTTTTCTCGTGACGTAACCATGGTAACCAAAATTTTTTTTCACAGATTTTCATCATCTGACTTTACCAACCCACACACCAAATTTCGGTCAAATCGGAGCACTTTGAGTTTTCGGCGGCCATCCAGTTACCATGGCAACACCTTTTTTTAACCCCATGTTGACCTGACCCCGGTCCACATCTAACCCCATACCAAGTTTCAAGTCGATCGGAATAAAACTGTGGAAACGTATGAGTGTCACACAGACACACAGACACACAGACAGCGAAAATATATATACAGATTGATGCTGTGAAGAATGACGGTGGCAACACATAGCAAAACGGCCTAGCCCATGAAGCACTGGATT
>JAWQFJ010030634.1:0-16500 GCA_034096865.1 Theodoxus fluviatilis | reverse complement strand
ATCTCTTTTTTAAAATAAATATACGAAAACCTGGAGGTTCAGCGCCAGCGGTTTTTATATTTTCATTTTGTTGACTAGAGTGCACAATTATGCTAATTCCACAGATGATCACTCTTTCTACAATCACACAGCTTGGGCACATACTCTTCTTATGGAGAAAACTTACACTAAGAAAGAGGAACATTCTCTTCGTGCATTGGCCAGCCCGCCAACCTCCCCAGGTTCCTTTTCTTGCAAGCGGTCGCCAACCCTCCAGTTGCATACAGGCACAGACACAGACAATGATTGCTGCTGAGGCAGGGGAAGGGTAATAAGGGTAAGGGTATGGGGAAAAGGGGAAAGGAAAAGTATGATGATAACAAAAGAAAAAAAATAATACCATTTCTTACGACTCCGACAAGTGCCTATTCCTAAACCTTATCTGGCTACCGCTCAAAACCTCATGTTTGGTCACTACACATACATACAAATAAGCCTGCATTAGCAGTCTTAGGAGCACCCAGTTCACCCAAAAACTCATGTTTGGTTACCACACACACATGTATACAAATAAGCCTGTATTGGCAGTCTTAGGAGCACCCACATTCTAGATATGGACATCGAGATTAAGGTTTCTGGAGGTCATACCATATAACGTCAGTTATCACATTTTGAGGTATTCTTATTTGCATCAACACACCATGATAAGTGATAAATCATAGACATATACACACATTGACATTGGAATAGTTGCAATTATTCCTGGAATAAAGTATTTCATAAAATCAATAAGTAGATACACCGATCAACCTACCATCCAAGAGTATGAGAAGGGGTGGGTGGGGGATGGGTGGGTGGTGGGGTGGTATAAGAAAGAAAGAAGAAATCACACACACACATACACACACACACACACACACACACACACACACACACACATACACACATACACACACACTTAGCAGTAAAACCACTGAACAATCAAAAAAATGAATCAGTCAATAAGAGAATTAACTGAACAATAAATCCGGCAACTACTATCTGAATACATTAACATAAACTGTCAAGTCTCTCTCATTGAGTCATGGTAATTAAACCCACTGAAATTTAAATAACAGTGACCATTCATGACCAAGCATGCTAATCACGTTATGAGTCAGTCAATTTGCCGACCTATCAATCATACATTAATGAAATGGAAATGGCTGCAACTGTTCATGGCATAATATATTTCACAAAGTCAATCAGTAGATACACCAATCAACCTATCATCCAAAAATATGAGAACGAGGTGGGATGGGGTGGGGGGTGGGGTGGAAACTAAACACACACACACATACACACACACGCGCGCGCACACACACACACACCCACACACACACACACACACACACAGACACACACACACACACGCGCACACACACACACACCCCGCAATAAAAACCGCCAAACAATGGAACAATCAAACAATTGAATGATTCAACAGGAGAATTAAGTAAAGAATCAATCCGACAACTACTATCCAAATACATTAACAAAAAATGACAAGTCTCTCTCATCGAGTCATGATAACAGATAAGTGAACCCACTGAAAATTACTCAACAGTGACTAGTCATGGCCAAACTCGCTAATTACGCCATCAGTCAGTCAATTTTCCGACCAATCAATCATGCAATGAACAGATAAACAAGACGATCGAACAGCCTAATCAATCAACACGACTATAAAAAAAAATCAATCAAAGATATATTTCGTCTAATATAACGACGGAGATGGTCTTATCATTGCCATTGATTCATCGAATCATTACCTAGCAAATATACATAACAAAATTGGTCATTTCCTCGACGCCTGGCTACACATTGAAAATGTAAATTGGACAATAAGTCATCTCACTCACCAAAGGACTCTGTCTATCAGTCCAATGATCATCAGCAAGCGCTGCTAGAATGTTTCCTCTCTCTCTCTCTCTCTCTCTCTCTCTCTCTCTCTCTCTCTCTCTCTCTCTCTCTCTCTCTCTCGCTCTCTCTCTCTCTCTCTCTCTCTCTCTCTCTCTCTCTCTCTCTCTCTCTCTCTCTCTCTCTCCTCTCTCTCTCGCTCTCTCTCTCTCTCTCTCTCTCTCTCTCTCTCTCTCTCTCTCTCTCTCTCTCTCTCTCTCTCTCTCTCTCTCTCTCTCTCCTTCTGCCGAAACAGCGAACTCATCTCCTTCTATTTCGTTTCGGCAGAAGGAGAGAGAGAGAGAGAGAGAGAGAGAGAGAGAGAGAGAGAGAGAGAGAGAGAGAGAGAGAGAGAGAGAGCGAGAGAGAGAGACTGACACTTCTGGTCTGATTTTCCTCAAGTTCCTCTTGGCTCTCATGATGACCACCTTGTCCGTTCGTCTCACCACTCTGCAAATGATTGGTCGTGGCTTGCCCTGCAGTCTTCTTCCCACTCTATGGATCACGGAGAACTCGACGTCTTGTTCCACTCCCATCTCGCCAAGCAACCCGCTCCTGCAGCTCTTCGTCTGTCTCCCTCTCTTTCTCGGGGATTCCAAAGATGCGGATATTTTCCCTGCGTTGATACTGCTCCTGTTCGTCATCTTTCTGCCGCAATTCTTCTATAGTTTTCGTCATGGCTCGGATGACTCCATCTTTCTCGCTCCCTTCTCTTTTTGCGGACGTGAGCTGCTTTTCTAGTTCGTCATATTTTCTTTCGATGTCGAAGATTCTCGCTTCAAACCTCTCAAATCTTTTTTCAATTAGCTCGACGAGTCTTGACTCTAAGAGCTCGAAGCGTCTCGCAATTTCAGCCGATGTTTCAGCGAGGGCTGCTTTCACTTCGGCAGAGAATTCTGTCTGCCCTTGGTCGGACTGCACGGGTTTTTCTCGCTGCGGCGAGCTGCAGCTGCTTCTTGTCTTGCTCGAGCCTGATTTTTTCATCTCTATTCTCGCTGATTCTAAATTTGAGCTTTCTCGGCTGATTTTCGGAGCTGGCTGGGATCCTAGAAATGAATCATCCGATGACTCGTCTCGTATCTCCCTCTTGCTCATCACCGGCGGCCGTAACTACTGTCGTAGACTGTCTAGGCTTGTCAGGTGGAGCGAGACTCACACACGTCCGCTCTGCATGACTGCCGGAAGTCGAATCATAAACCGGTGTTAAGGTTGAGCAGTGAGGAGCTAGAGGCTTGATGGTCTAAGGGCGCAGGTATGAGACAAGTCGTAGCTGCTTTCCACAACTTTATTTACTCATGGTTACAGGAGCTCCTGGCTGGTCCGAGGCCTGATGATAATGGCCTTTACCAACCCAAGACCGTGGTGGCAGTGGTCTCTCTAGACTGTGGAGGCAGTGGTCTCTCTCGTTTCGTGGTCCTAGATCCTAACCCTGGTTCCTGGGTTCGTGCTTCAATTTGGAAGAAAATAGAGATTACTTAATTTAACTCGCTTTGAAATTACTTCTTACAAATGTTGCCTCATTCTGCATAACACAGTCTATTGAATGAAGGATATGCCGTTGCAAGTAGTTGTCTTACTTGAGTGAAATCATCAGATTTATAGTCAAAAGGTTACAATTCAGATGCCAGAGAGGGGAAAAGGGTTGAAAACCGAGGGTCACGCTAATGTAACGAGTGACTGACAGGGCAGCTGCACCAACAGTCAGACCACAGCAGAGGAGGGGTCCCTGAGTGGTCAGCTGGTCAGCTTGCCTTACATGGGGAAAGGGGTGGGGGGTGTGGGGTGGAGAGAGGTCTGACACACAGAGAAATCTGACACACAGGATAGAGGGTGGGGTGGGTGGGAAGAGACAGAGGCAGGGATTACTGAATAGAGGATGAACACAGCAGATGTACAACACACTTGGTGATAGGAGCACCTTATCACATGAACACAGTAGATGTACAATTCACTTGGGGATAGGTGAGAGAGAGAGAGAGAGAGAGAGAGAGAGAGAGAGAGAGAGAGAGAGAGAGAGAGAGAGAGAGAGAGAGACATATATCTAGAAAACGGGAGGCCGGTGTTGGACTCGTAAACGAGTAGAAAAGAAGTACTGGAGAAGTTGGACTAGAGAGAGACATAATTAGTCTCAGCCACGCTGAATGATTGGTGGATCGTGTTTTATTAATCGCGCACTTGTGCGCATGCGCCAGCACATTGTACGGGAACGTCATTTGTCATTCGAGACGGAAAGAGAGTTGTTGCGAAAGTTGCTCGAAAGTTGTCTATAAAGACGTGTAGGTGAGTAATTTGAGAAACACCATTTCATTGAATTATTCTATGTGCACGGTACCCTAATCGACAGTGAAAGCGCAGTAACGGATATGTTGACCGACTGCATGTTGCAGTTCGATCTGTTGTGTAGGGCGATGAACCTTTCTGCCGTGCGTAGCCGTAGTAAACTATCGGGGATATCGCTATGTCCGTTACAAGCGTAGTCTAAGATCACCCACTTGTTTTTTTCTTCACCTGCGATTTTTGTTTCAGCATATTTGAAATACAGCACAACATGTAGCCATAGCGGTTCGAAGTAATGATATTTTTAACTATAGACGCAGGTGGGCCGCAAAGAAATCATAAAGAAAAGAGAAAACTTTGAAAATACCTATTGATGAAATAGTTTGCTTTGCTACTACAGTACGTGATATTTCAGGATCCTGTCTACACATAACTCCTCTATTGGAGTGTTGAAATTAATGAATAGTCAATGAAATTGATTTGACTAGCCAATGTACTATCATACTATGTATACAATGGACGTAGAACTAGAACAGAGACGTAATGACACGTAAAATAAATGCAAAGTTCACGAGCTTTTTTCCCCCAGGGAATCACAGGGTGGTTTTGTTCGGTTCATCTTGCTGGCTTGGCAAGAGATTTGCAATTTAGTAACCCACATGAATTTCTTGTAATTGCATTAGTTGTGTACTCCAGTGGGTTGGAAGTAAAAATAGACCCGCCGCGTCTCCCAAACGATCCGGAGAAAGTGAATAACTAGGGAAATGGAGACTTGAATTGCTTTTGCTCGAATCAAGTCGTGTGATTCTCGTAAAAATGACCTATAGAGTAGCGTATCGTACATAGACCGATATGCTGTAAAACTTACTTAGATCATTCGACATTCTGTAAATGTAATGTGTCTTTAAACTTTCATTATACAATGTCTCCAAGTCATTTTCGCTTCAAAGAATCAAACTTGAAATTACTTCCCTCTCGATTCGCATTTCGTCGTGAGTGTCATTGTAACTCAGTTTAAGTGCCGTGGCAATCCCTTGTTTTACCTTTAGACATACATATCATCAGTTTTAGTTTTACAAGAATATAGACTGACTGGATTTGATCCGTTAACTGAAGGACGCTGGGATGATATGCGGTGCATCATGATCATCATCATGGCTTCATGCATGCCGTCGTTTCTGCGCGCGCCCATGAAATGACACTATGATAATATGAACCATGAATGGACCTATAAATTGGGGTTGTCAGTGTCACATACACGGATGCACACGTTGGTACACTGACAAACTGTAATGCTGAACCACGGAATATGAGTTTCTGCCTGGGCACCACGCGTAGTGTGCCCCGCGCGCTTTCGCACTTCCGTGGCCACAATGTGCATTCGGTGAAGGCGGGAACTGTAATGATTCCGACATTAGGCAAAATAAAGAACTAAAGTTGCGGTTAAAGTAAATTGGGTGGGTGGGTAGGAAAGAAAGGGTAATTAGGTTGGCCTGAACTATTTTCCTTTTCTTTTTAGAAGGGGCCAGATTAGAAAATAAACCAATTAAGCTTTCTTTCAGTTTCACTGAATATACTTTTTTTAAACGTGTGTAGTGGATTCCCTGGGTGCTCATAGACTTATAGTTGTACCAGGACAGAGTGCATTTCGTTGTTTACTGTCAGTGTAGTTTTTTTTAATTAAATTTGTGCATGGTTAAAAAAAAGTTTAGGTTCGGCAAAAAAGGTCAGCAGTTGTGTTACTGTAAGTGTAAGTAGCATGTCCAATCGAAATTTTTTTAAGAACGGCACAGTTATGCCACTAACTTTGGTTCATAAAGCTAATGATTCTAAGCACATAACAGTTTGAATTTTGAAAATCGCCCCAGTTAGGTACTTGCACTAAATTTTCAAACCCAATGTAATGAAATCAAATTAGGCTCAAATTAAAGAGATTCAAGTGACAAACACAGTGGTATAAAAAGTATCTCTCTATCTTAATTAGTTATAAAGTTATGAGCGGAAATGTGACGAAAAAAGGGGGGGTATTTTATATAGGAACTGGGGTCCAAAATCTGTGACCGAATTTTGGGGGTTGACCTAGTAAAATGTCTGTAACTTTGTTAAAATACATGCAATTAATTTGAAATTTTCAAAAGAAGTAGTTCACTCTATACTGGTATAACCAGTCTATAATTAATTATGCTAAAACTGTTACAAAAGCTACAAATTCATCATTGTATGCATGATACGTGATATGATTACTTGATATATTCTAAGCAATTTGCAAAAAAATGTGCCATTGCCGCAGATATTTTTACTTTAAAACTCCCCCCAAAATTACAATTTGAATGCTTGAGTAATTTTGATATTACACAAGTCATAATTAGATTGCATATGCTTAATAACTGAGGTGCTGAAAAATGTGACATCATATAAAATACATTAACAAAATCATCTTAACCTTACAATTTACATGTCATTTGTTTAAAAAAAATGCCATAATTCTGAAAGTTTAAAAACAACTGATGTATCACTGAAAGGCTCTTTAAAATATATATGTCAGGAATTACATGAGAAAGAATTCAAAACAGGGGACTGCACTGCATTGAAATTGATTTGCAAAGGCCATCTGCCCATTGCAATTTTTACAAAAGCAATTACATGTACAGTACAATACTATTATCTATGACATACACATCATATTGGTTTCTTGACACTGTGGCAAATATATAATAGCTTTCCTCTGATTTATATTGTCAAGACTTTAATGCATAATAACTGTAAATGTTTTTAATTTTTTCTCCATTTTTGACTCACATGCGAAGCAAAAGTGAATCTATGTACTGAGCCGTGTCGTCCGTCCGTCCGTCCGTCCGGGCGTAAAAAAACTTAAACGTTGGATTTTTCTCGGAGACTATTAAGTCTATCAACACCAAATGTGGCATGATGGTGTATGATGACAAGGCCTCAAAAAACATACATAGTGACTTGACCTTGCTTCAAGGTCAAGGTCACAGGAGCCATAAATGTGGTCTCAAAAACAGTCATTTTTCACATTTTCCCAATTTTCTCCCACGTTATTGAGAATGGCGACCTTAGCTACAAGTGGTATATACTATATAGGTCAAAGCAAGCCCTATCTTTTGATACCAGTTTGGTTGACCTTGCTTCAAGGTCAAGGTCACAGGAGCTCTTCAAAGTTGGATTGTATACATATTTTGAAGTGACCTTGACCCTGAACTATGGAAGATAACTGTTTCAAATTTAATAATTATGTGGGGCACATGTTATACTTTCATCATGAGACACATTTGTTCACATATCAAGGTCAAGGTCACTTTGACCCTTATGAAATGTGACCAAAATGGGGTAGTGAACCACTAAAAGTGACTATATCTCATGGTAGAAAGTGCCAATAAGCACCATTGTGCTTCCTATGTCTTGAATTAACAGCTTTGTGTTGCATGACCTTGGATGACCTTGACCTTGGGTCAAGGTCACATGTATTTTGGTAGGAAAATGTGTAAAGCATTTCTTTGTGTATGATGTCATTGGTAGGTTTAGTTGTTTGACCTTGACCTTGAAGGTCACCTGAAGGTCAAGGTCATATAAAGGTCAAGGTCAAGCATGTGAGTCGTATGGGCTTTGCCCTTCTTGTTAATTTTAATTGTCATACATCATAATTACTACACAAAACATCATTATCAACATCATTTTTCTGACCATGTCTTCACGTAGTTTTAGTTACAACCTCCTCCTCAATCTTCCCATCATCACATCATAGCTGTATCAGAGTATTATATTGTCATTGATATCATTATTATTACCATCCCAACTCCAATATAATCATTCGTCCTATCATGTTATAAATAAATACATAAATACATAAATAACTACATAAATAATACATAAAAATACATGAACACATGAACGAATGAAGGAACAAACAATCAAACTAACGCATAAATAAATAAATAAATAAATAAATAAATAAATAAACAAACAAACAAACAAATAAATAAATAAATAAATACATACATAAATACATACATACATACATACATACATACATACATACATACATAAATAATTAATATAATAATAAATAAATAAATAAATAAATCCCACTCAGTCTCTTGATCAATTACATCAAGTTCACATGCAACTGACTCTAATTCAGTTCTCAATGAGCACACTTCCCCTTTCAGCAGTTTCTTTTCCTGTGTCTCCTCATCTAACTTTCCCTCTGTCTGACCTAACATTCTTTTCAAACTTCTATTCTCTCTCCTCAATTCTTCCTGTGGCCTGGCACCTAGTTTTTTTTTCAAAGACTTGTTTTCCCTTCTCAAACTGGCACATTTCCTCTTTAGTTTTTCTAGCTGTGAGCAAAGTATCTTTTTTGTCTGGTTGACCTTCTTCACACTGTATGAACTGACAATGTTCTGAAGGTCTCTCTTTGCTTTGGCTAATTTCTGCTTCAAGACAGCAGTTCGTTCAGAACAACTTCTTTTTGTAGCAGAGCAGGTTGAACAAGAGTGTCTTGATTCAATACCTGATACCGAGTCAGGTTCCACAAGTGTGTGACCCAACGTATCTAGACCTTGATCTAGTTCTAACGGAGCTAGTTCTTCTACAGCTTGACTATCAGTATCACTGGCATGTTTGTGGGCAAAATCTGAGTTGAGAAACTCTACAATACGTGCACTGTTTCTAGACAAAGCTCTCTTCAAACTAAGTACACGATTAACAACACGGACCACAGACAATTTCAATAATGAATCATTGGACAGTCCAAATTTTTCATGGAGCTTGTTTGATGTCTGGGTAGCATTTCTGGATGTATCAAAGTATAACTGTAAAATATACCCATTTTTGACTCACATGCGAAGCAAAAGTGAGTCTATGTACTGAGCCGTGTCGTCCGTCCGTCTGTCCGGGCGTAAAAAACTTAAACGTTGGATTTTTCTCGGAGACTATTAAGTCTATCAACACCAAATGTGACATGATGGTGTATGATGACAAGGCCTCAAAAAACATACATAGTGACTTGACCTTGCTTGAGATTCTTCACATATTAGTCACAAAACAACTGCAGGTTGAGCATTCTAATTATGTGGCCAGGGTCACTGATGCCCCCAAAAGTAGACATCAACTTGATCATTGATGTGTATTCTGTTTGCACAAAGCTAACATATATGTTGGGTAAATGGAAAACCTCATCTCCGGGCATACACTGACCAGGTAGACATGAATGCAAAAATCTTAGCATATTTTGTAGAAATCAATACCTGTAGGTTGGTAAATAGTCTTGAACAGAATATATTTACTAGATGATAACATAACTTCATAATTATTGTCCCATAAAGTGATGTGCTGAAAATGACACCTGCAGCATGAAGACCCACTAGGCACAAAGCAGACCCCTTCATGCTACTTGCACATTTGAACATAGGATTGTAAGCATTGGCAATACACAATTCAACACAAACTTACAAACTACAGCATTTTTTTTTTTGGCTCTCTCAACATAGAGTTCACATTGGGTATTGTGGTCTGTTGATTTCATTGAGAATCAGCACACACCACACACCCACACCACACCCACCCACACCACACCACACACACACACCCACCACACACACACTTCACCCCCCACCCACCCCACACCCACTACACACACACACCCAACACACACACACACACCCACCACACACACCCACACCACACTCACACCCCCCACACCATACCACACCACACACCACACCACACCACACCCACAACACACCACACCCGCACCACATCCACCCACACACACACACACACACACACACACACACTCATTCTTGTAAAAGTGTCATTATGATGATGACATAGAAAACCAGATAGCACTTTATGAAGAACTTCTGTAGAACTAGAACTATGGAACACCCTTTAGGTACTGAAGACATGGTGTGTCAGTATTACTTCATAGTCACTTTCACAAAACAGTAAAGTTATCAGTAGGTTAACAGCCAGGAAATTGCAGAAAATCTTCCTCAAGGCTGCTCCTCCCTCCTCTCCAGAGACATGAAGAGGCTGTAAGATTTCACCCTGACTTTTGTTGAACTTACATCCCAAGCAGTCAAGGACCCCCTGCAAAATGCAATGTTGATATAAGTAAAATGATATCTTCAGTAAATTTAAAACATGTATTAATTTATCTATTTATTCATTTATTCACTTATTTACTTACTTATTTATTCATGAAACAACAGCAACAGCAGCAACAACAACAAGTAATGCATGCAGTGATCAGTACTTGAATTAAGTTATTTGATGCAGCAGTTGAATGTATAGGGAAACTGCAAATACATGTCATGATAATTCAAGCTTAAGTGAAATATACACAAAACATACTTGTAGAATGTGAAGGGATGCAAGCAAGATACAGTCACTACACACACACACACACACACACACACACACACACACACACACACACACACACACACACACACACACACACACACACACACGAACTGCTGCAGCAAAACACAAACAGAAAGTATTATCCACTCACCCATCAATGTACTGCTGATAAGGTGTAGGATATAGATTTTGTGTGCACGTGTGTGTGTGTAGCAGAGTTCCTACAAACTTGCTAAGTTTTTGCAACATTTTCTAATTTCTTACATTACTGTGACACCATTTTTGGCTGCATTACTGCACAAAGTTTTTTCTCTCAAGAAATAAACTCAACCAAATTGAGTAAGGCAGTTAAGTTTAACTTTAAACAAAGTGCGTGCCACTAGTTATGCAATCATATGAAACAGAACATTTGCAAAGTCTGTGGTCGGATACTCGATTAAGTTTAGCCCCGACTGATACATGTAGGTCTACATGTTTGCTTCTCGCACGCCAACGCCACACTGTCAAATCAAAAGCGACAGATCTCGGCGTGGTCGAAGTTGTTTCGCGAGCACATAGGTGCACCAGTGAATGGAGAATACACATCTAGTGTGGCAATAGAACCAGTAAGATCTTTTTTAAATTATCTGTCAGATCGATTATCTGAACTCAGATGGAACCTGAGCACATCATGATGGTTAAAACAAAGTCGACTGACACTGATGCAGCAAGTACTTGAAGTAGTCAAGCACCTGGACACATAAAGTCGGAGCTAGGATTCACTGAATAGAACACGGCATTTGTTCCACATTTCGGCCTGGACGTTCATTCACAGACACAACTGTGTGACTCCGAGGATAAGTGATTGGTTTTCAGCAAAAGAAATTAACAAGCATAAATTATTAATAACAATATGACGTCTGGAGTGGCGACACTGCGATTGACCTAAGTAGTGCGATGAAAGCGCATCGAGCGCAATGAGTCAATGTAAACAGAGCAAATGTAACCTACAAGGCACCTGTTGTGCATAAATATGGCTCAGAAGAAACAGCTGCGGTGTTTACAATAATATAATGTCATGTTTCTGGTCTATTGCCGACTTGGAGTCAGGTTTTGTAGTCTTTCACTTTCAGACATCGCGTGAAAAACTGCACGTCGATCGGCAAACCCCGTGAATTAAGGCCAGACACGGCAGCTGTTTTAGACCAAAAAAGTGATTTTCGGATTTTTGCAGAATTTGCTTCCTCAACATCTAATCTATCGACTCCAACAATAACATCTTGTAAAAAAAATAGGCAAAAGTCGTTAAAACATTATTACAAAAGCGTGGGCTTGGATATTTATGCTAAGGATTCTGAAACATGGCCATTTTTTAATTGCCCTCAAACGCATAGCAACGCTTTGGGAAATATGCGATGTTTGGTACCACCAGATAGCTCACGTTTCGAAGCTGTGTTGCCCTGCACTGTCGACAAAAATAGACTTCACTGCGATTGGTCACCAGCATTTGAATGAGCGGCAATGTTTGCGATAGATTTCCATATAAGGCTACGCATTACTATTTCATTGATAGTGTAAGCGTCTGGTTCAAAGTTTAGCCAATCAGAGCACAGCAAACACCTCGTCGATTCACTCGGCCTGCCCACAATGCACCGCGGTTGTAAACAATATTGACTGTTCATCATATTTCAAGGCTATTTCTCGAAATTGATTACTGTTACAATTGTGTTGAGCAAAGAGAATGCCTCGTCCACAGAAACAAAAGCGTCGCCTGCAAGCAAAGCAAGCAGCTGCTGCTAAAAAGGCCAAGACTGAAGGGTTGAATGAGTCAGTGTTACGAATATCAGCTTCAAGTCGAACTTCGAGTTCGCCGGTTGTTCTCTGCAATAACATATATATTATTAGATGAAATATATTTCATCAATGTGAATTCAAATGGAATATTTTTACTTCTGTGTGCTGCATATGTATACTTGTAAAAAAGGCCAAGACTGAAGGGTTTAATGAGTCAGTGTTACGAATATCGGCTTCGAGTCGAACTTCAAGTTCGCCGGTTGCTCTCAGCAATAACGTAAATATTAAGGTGAAATATATTTCATCAATGTGACTTCAAATGGAATATTTTTACTTCTGCGTGCTGCATATGTATACTTGTGAAAAATCACACTGGATTTTGCTGTCTGCATGGAGCAGGGACCATCAATCTGTAAGTGTTGTTCTAGCCTTCTTTCTTCTCCTTTTTCTCCGTTTTGTGCTCTGTGTGCGTCTTGGTGTCTTCAAATCCCTAAGCTCAGTAAGTTTTGAAGATAAATACTTCTACTTTGGCACACTGCTAGTTTGGATATTTTTGAAGATAATTACGTTTGCTCATTGACTTAAACCATGTAGTTTCTTCATAAATCATAATCAGGCGGTTAAAACACACACCCATGTAGGCTTTTTTATAAAAATAAATAAATAAAAATCCATAACCATCCAAATGCATTGAAACAACGTAAATATGGGACCATTGAGGAATTAAACCAATTGCAAGAAACAAAATTGAAATCAGTTTGATAGAATACAAGTTATAGGCTTTTGATGTTTTTTGTTTGGTGGCCATTTTGGATCGTTGCCATGGAAACTGATGACATATATTATCAGGCATTATCATTTTTTAGCTCCTACATCAGTATACATTTGTTGACTAAAAAGAGATACAAAACAAATGACAGCAAACTTGGTCCAACATTAGCTGCCATGTCTGGCCTTAATTGTACGTCATCCCGGCTATTCGCTCAATGTAGATGAAAAACAATTGACATAAGCAAGTTGAGAGCTTAATAGATTTTAAATCTGTCGAAACAGGCGAATCAGCTTGATACACTTTACTGTGTCATAGAGAAACGTCAACAACAGTTTTTACCTCCATGCGCGCCAGTCCAGGATCGAGTCAACCCAAAGATATTGCGGGTGGAAGGTAAACACGTATGCTGCATGTTTTCTTACCTTGATATATTTCAGGGAGATCGATGGAAATACATGTTCTTCCCACTGTTGAAATGAGCATTCATTCCTCTGCCGATCCTGCAACTTTCAGCGTTGTTTGTAAAGTAACTGAGCAGGAAAAGCGATTTGACGTTGACCACTGATTTCAAAAGTAGGCGCGAAAATGGTGCCATTATGCGCGCGACGCAAACACGCTGAAAAATTCGCATTAAATCACAAATTTAATCCCCTACACAAGATCAACAAAAACAAAAAGCATAGAGATCGAATCCTTGTCCATTTCTCATGAAGTAGGTGTGCTTTTTTAGTCAAAAAGACAATTTTCTTTTTTGTATGTGGCTTCGACAGGGATGAACCCATAGTTTTTTCAATTTGTCCCCGCTGTTGGACGGCCAATTGGACATGCTACTGTACGTGTAACTACAATTTTTTCCCCTTTGTACCAGCAGCAGAAGAACAATTCAATGTGTTGATAAAGTTATGTTGCAGGAAGCTTTCAAAGAGCAGAAAACTTTGCAATACTCACATTTTTTTCTGCATCTAATTATTTTGGTTCAACCACTAACACTAACTTCACCATTGGATTCTGTTCACAGGTAATGGTACTGTTACATAAGTGATAATACCCTTGAGCATGTTGGGGGTGGTGTGGGGGTTGTGGTAATGGTAATTAGGGGAGGAAGGAGTGTGTTCTGTAGCCTAGCCTGAATTTAGTTGTTGAGAAGAGGCCGGATTAAACATTAAACAATTTCTTTAACTGAAAACACTTAAACACCTTGAATAGTGGATCCAAGAAGTGCTTTATAGGGCAGAGAGGATAAGACAGCACATGGTTTGTTTACTGTCAATTTCTTCCCTTTTTTTCCCCACAATCAAAAAGAGCAGAAAAAGGTCTATTGGAATACTGTAACCTCAGCTCTTTTTTTCATTATTGGTTTATCAGTTCAGTTCAGTTCAGTCTCTTAACCCTGAGATGGGTTGTTGAGGCACCACTGATGACTTTCGGACAATCTTCCTCCATCGATCTTTATCCTCTGGCTCGCTGTGAGTCAGCAAAGGTCAAGCCTGTCCACTTTTTGATGTTGTCTTCTCACCTCTTTCTCTGCCTGCCTCTCCTTCTCCCACCTGGTACGGTACCTTGCAGGATGATCTTGGCCAGCCCACTGCCTCTTGACACGTGACCGTACCATTTCAGTTTTCTGTTTTTCACGATTGAGAGCAGGTCTTGGTACTGTCCAATTGCTCTCCTGATCCTGTTGCTGACTTCCTCATTTGTGACATGGTCTTTATGTGAGATGTTCAGAATCTTGCGGTAGCATCTCATTTCCAGGGCTTGTATTGGTCTCTGTAGTTCAGATGTGAGTGTCCAGGACTCGCATACATACAAGAATACGGAGATGGCCAGCGTGCGCATGAGCCTGATCTTCGACGCGAGAGTGATATTTCTGTCACGCCATATTGGCTTCAACTTTGCCAATGCTGCTGTTGTTTGTGCTATCCTGGACAGTATCTCTGGTTGGACCCTTCATCAGTCACGATAGATCCCAGGTATTTGAAGTTGTTCACAGCTTCCAGTTTTTGGCCCTTCACTTTGATTTCCATTTTGAAGCCCCGAGGATTGTTCGTCATCACCTTGGTCTTCTCGGCGCTGATCTCCATGCCATATGCCTGTGAGGTCTTGTCCAGGTGCTCGACAAGACTAGTCAGCTCCTCTTCACTTCCTGCTAATCCATCAATGTCATCAGCAAAACGTAAGTTGGTGATCTTTCTGCCACAGATGCTGATTGATCCTTCGTGGTCTGCTAGGGCATCAGTCATTATCCTTTCGAGGAAGAGGTTGAAGAGTGTGGGGGAGAGTAGACAGCCCTGTCTGACTCCGACCGTTGTCCTGAACCATTCGCCTGTGGTACCATTGAACAGGACTGCGCTGGTCGCTCTGTCATAGAGATGTTCGACGACTTTGATGATCTTGGAGCTGATGTTGTAGCTTCTCATTGTGGCCCACAGCGCAGCATGCCAGACTCTGTCAAATGCTTTCTTAAAGTCTATAAAGACATGGTACAGATCTTGTTGGTGTTGTAGATGTTTCTCACACAGGACTCTCAGATTGAAGATCTGTTCGGTGGTGCTCCTACCTGGTCTGAAACCTGCCTGCTCTTCAGCAATGATTTTCTCTGCCTGAGGTTTTAATCTGTTCAGCAGTACTTTCAGCATGACCTTGCTGGGATGGCTGATGAGGCTGATTGTGCGGTAGTTCTGGCACATTTGCAGGTTTCCTTTCTTGGGCAATGTAATCACTAGGGACTGTGTCCACGGGGTTGGCCAAACTCCCGTCTGCCAGATCTTATTGCAGATCTTTGTGAGTGCATCGATCATTGCGTCGCCTCCTGCCTGGATGAGTTCCCCTGGAATGTTGTCAACCCCAGCTGACTTCCCTTTCTTGAGGGACTTAACCGCTGTCTCCACCTCTTCTCGAAGAATTGAGTAGTTGTCTTCCTCGGTAGTCTGAGGACAGTTCAGTACTTTATGATCTCCTTTGGTGTCATAGTTGTACAGCTCAGAGCAGTACTCAGTCCAGCGTTTCATGATTTCGCGTTCTTCTGTGAGACAAATCCCGCTCTTGTCTTGTATGGTGTTGACCCGCCCTTGTTTGGTCGCTGTAAGGTCTTTGACTATCTGGTATGCTTTCTTGGTGTTATTCTTCTGGAGGTTCTCCTCAACTGCATCACATTGCTGTTTGATCCACTCCTCCTTGGCACTTTTCATGGCCTTCTTGACCCTGTTGTTGGCCTCTCTGTACTTACTTGCTCCATCTGCTGTACCCCCACCCCCGCTACGCCTATTCCTTCAATGCTACTCCAAATAGCTCTGGATGCTACTCTTTGGCATGATGGTGGGTTGGCAGGTCTGAATATATATGTTACTTATGCTTGACAGAAAAATATTCCA
>JAWQFJ010030633.1:0-27775 GCA_034096865.1 Theodoxus fluviatilis | reverse complement strand
CCTTGCCGCATCTGGGTACTTATGTACGTCATGCTTGAAGGGAGCCAGAAATTCAACAAGAGTGGGAACTTGTGGACTTGGGTTGGGGCACGAGGAAAAAGTCTTTCCCTCTTTGCAAAGTACCACCAATGTGGACGAAACAAACAATGGGTGTCTAATGAGACATTCATAGGTACACGTACATCCTGCCTTGTTGACTTCCCTACCCTGCCTCTTGTGCTTCCTTCTCCTTTCTGCCAATCGCCATCCCTTCCTCTACCCGTGCTTCTGGCGCCTCTCTCACCAGAGCCTCTTCACACGGGCCACACGCCCTCTTCCTCCACTTCAACCTCCGTGCCATGACTACCCTCCGCCAACCCTCAGCCCGCCTTCCCACTTCCTCCATATGCGCTCATTCTACCCGCTTTCAGATGCGGCCAAGCGGGTCGTGAGCTGCATCCACACATCGCTGGGAGTGACACCTAGCGTCCTCGCTAATGACCGATTCCCAGGGGGAGATAATTAGGCTGCCGTCCAGTCCCCGTCTCGGTCACTGCTGTCCGCCATTGGGCAACTCCTGTTTGCATTCCCATCGCCTAGCGCTGTCGAGGCATCAGAGGTTCCGAACGTGAGACAGTTGATACGTGCCCTCACTCCGCTGGGTGCCGGAGTTTAAGGGTGGGCGCTTGAGAAGTTTGGTGGAGTTTGTAGGAACGGGGAATGACGCATCACGGCCCTCGAGGCAGCAACTGTAGCTTTATCGCATCCACCGTCAGACGACTCTCCGTCCCTTGGCTGCAGTGCTATGCTCCCCTGCTCTCCTATGCTCTGACTCGTAAGCAGGTATCTTCGCGCACTGATAAAATTACCGCATCGCCGGGCATCGCTCGCACTTGTTGCATGGTAAGGAGCGTTCCCTTTCCATTGAAACATTGTGAAACGCGTCTTTTCAGGTGGGCTGCGTTTCACGTGGCAACGTCCGCACTGAGGCCCTGTTGTTGCGCTAGAAGTGATGAAGGGAAAAAAAAAAAAAAACGGTGGCCTCAAATGGACATGCACACACACAAAATAGCAACAGTCGCTTCAATCAGTGAGGAAATGGTCTCATGAAATGTGAAGACTGGCACAACGAAACGTGTCGGGACCAGTAATTTTGCACAATCTTCCAAGTCAAAGAACTCTTTAAGGTCGTAATTTGGTACATTAATAGCAGTTGTGTACTTTTTTCAAGGAAACAACAAAAACAACCACAAAAGCACTGTATATGTTTTGAGGAGCGAGATTCAGGGAGAGGAAAGCATGTGACTAGATATGTGGTGAAATACTCCCCAGATGTCATGTAAAATGCATGGGAAAGCGCTGTTATTCTACTACAGCATTCGACATTTGCTTCCTTCCCTTCACAGTCTCTTTCCATGCACACTTCAGCAAGTGCAGCAGTTAGATCGGGTTCACCCCCGACTGTGAGTGGACGTGTCCTATCGTTTTCTACGATATGATCGCAGTGGTTTGATGCAACATCGTCAAGATCGTCATAACTTCACCTGCAAATGTACTTTTTGAGTCTTCTTCAGTCCTTGTTTCTTCACCTTGCCAACTGTTTGTTCCGCGATTAGTTTCGTTTGGTTTCCTGTCAAACAGATATTGAAGGACTGGGTTGCTTGTTCACTTTCCTCCAGCAATAGTTTGCTTCTTCTATTTTTTACATCGCTAATACTAATAGCTAAGTGTCGTGCCGAAGCATCTCTTGCTCGTGCAACAACGCAAGCAAACTCTACAGATATGGTCCTTGTTTCCATGAGAAATACAAATTAGGCTCGACATCCTCTCACTGTCGTGGCATGGCTACCTTTTGATTCCCAGGAGGAGCTGTCTAACTGGCCGGCTCCAACGCGACGCTCTAGGCAGGCTGATGTGATTGCGGCCCCAAATTGGCTTCTCACCGCGAACCACTTACTCAGCGATGCTCAGCTGGTCAGCTCTCCGTGTGGCTAATTCTCTCAACCAGATTCTCATTTGGATACAATTATGTTCATCAACTGAGCGCCACCGTTTGACTACCGAATCCGACACCTGCAAAGTGAGTTCCGCTGGAGAGACTGCACGTTGTACACCAGGGATTACCAGAGGAAGATAACAGAGGATCTGGGTTTCTTAACCAGCGCCAAATAGTACCCAGGCGGTCTCTAATCTAATCGCGCAGCACAATCGCTTGCGATTTCGATCTCTACAGTGGGGCGTGGTGCTGTCGCCCTCCTAACGCGTCCAGGATCGCAGCGCAGCTGGGCCACTTTGCTCAGAGCTCGCTGTACCGGTGGAGAAAGAGAGGGGAGGGGTGTTATCCCAGGGGCTGGGTGGGGGTGGGGACACAAACACCGATAATCTGCATCGGGATGCGACCAGGGCCCGATCTGGGGGAGCGTGGGAAAGGCGAGAGCGGCGCGGCAAGATTTGTCTTGGAGACGCTGGCGCCTGGGCCAGGCTGAAGATCGAGGGCATCGGGATTGGGCGAGAAATGCACTTGGCGGCGATGTCTTGTGTCCTCGCTGTCTCGACAGACCTGCCTGTCTCCCTGTCCTTGCCCAACGGTCTTCTCTACATAGACCAGAAATACACTCCTCCCCTCCATAAGGACCCCCCCCCCCCCCCCCCTCCTCCAATCCCTTGCGTCACTCACTCGGCTAAAGATACCACCTTTCTATCCGACCTCCCCTCTCTCCTCTTTCCCCATCCACTGGACCAGATACACCACCTGTATATCCGGTCCACCACCCATCCACCTCCTTTCCCTTTCCACACCCCTGAACCCATGGCCCCACGTTTCATGACTTCATTCTCTTCTTCCACCACCTTATCATCATCATATCTTCAAACTCCCCCACACCACCCCAACCCCCAACACCATTCCTCACCTTGGGAGATCCCTGAGGAGCTACGGACCTCCTGGGTAGTCCTATCGTGACAGACGTGGCAGTCATCCCTAGGGTGGTTGAAATGGAGAGCTTGTCCTCGTGGGTGACAACTTTAATCAGAGTTCTCACCAAACGGCCAAATTCGTCCTCCAGCGTTATCAAGACGAGTCGATTTGACAATTTTCTTGTTGATAATCTCTACTCAGCATCTGGACCTCGTCTTATCAGGATGTGCAGCTGTGACAGTTTCTGCCTTGACAGTCTCTAGTTAGAATCTAGACGCTGCTGTTCATGACGCGCTGATTGAACAATTCTATTTAGTTATCGTCTGAGAGCGATGTGCAGTGTTGCCGGCCCAGGAGCCGTGATGGCGAAGGGTATTCCTAGATATGACGACAAGGTCGTGAGCTCAGTCTGCAGACCACGTACGTTTGTGGCTTTTCCTTTTGAATCCCGGTTGCGTCTCCGGACAGGATTATTTCTTCTTTACCTTGATGAGAAACAGAAGCTAAAACACCAAGTGCGAGCGTTTTTTAGGTTTTGGTGAGAGGCGGCAGCGCGGTGGGGGAGGAGGGGGAAAAAGGGAACTGTGATGTGAATACTGCGAATATGTTTTGTCAATGCCAGCATGCATCCATTTTCGTAATGTTAGTTTTAAAATATTTTCTTATATTAATGAATGAACCTATACACTGAAAGAAAGAATAAGATAGTCAAAAGTGTAGACCAAAAATCTACGTGTTTTTCTTTGTGACAATTCAGATGTCATAATCACTAACTTGGATCTACGAGATTTATGAACTTTCATGGTCGAGTTAATGTAATACAAATACTGAATCAACACTACTCGATCCATCGGCATTTCAACGTGGCAAATTGATGTGGTCATTTTCCTGGGACCGCAACTCCTAGCATTCAGTGGACATTAAAGCACACAGTGTGAACGACGCATTCTTTGTACCAAACCAAGTTTTGTGGCCACATGCGTTCCACTCGGGGTCTTAGGGCAGTGCGCGATGTTTATGTTGGGCAACAACATGCGTTCCAATCGGGGTCTTAGGGCAGTGCGTGATGTTTATGTTGGGCAACAACATGCGTTCCACTCGGGGTCTTAGGGCAGTGCGCGATGTTTATGTTGGGCAGCAACATGCGTTCCACTCGGGGTCTTAGGGCAGTGCGCGATGTTTATGTTGGGCAACAACATGCGTTCCACTCGGGGTCTTAGGGCAGTGCGTGATGTTTAGGTTGGGCAACAACATGCGTTCCACTCGGGGTCTTAGGGCAGTGCGTGATGTTTATGTTGGGCAACAACATGCGTTCCACTCGGGGTCTTAGGGCAGTGCGTGATGTTTAGGTTGGGCAACAACATGCGTTCCACTCGGGGTCTTAGGGCAGTGCGTGATGTTTATGTTGGGCAACAACATGCGTTCCACTCGGGGTCTTAGGGCAGTGCGCGATGTTTATGTTGGGCAACAACATGCGTTCCACTCGGGGTCTTAGGGCAGTGCGTGATGTTTATGTTGGGCAACAACATGCGTTCCACTCGGGGTCTTAGGGCAGTGCGTGATGTTTAGGTTGGGCAACAACATGCGTTCCACTCGGGGTCTTAGGGCAGTGCGTGATGTTTATGTTGGGCAGCAACATGCGTTCCACTCGGGGTCTTAGGGCAGTGCGTGATGTTTATGTTGGGCAACAACATGCGTTCCACTCAGGGTCTTAGGGCAGTGCGTGATGTTTAGGTTGGGCAACAACATGCGTTCCACTCGGGGTCTTAGGGCAGTGCGTGATGTTTATGTTGGGCAACAACATGCGTTCCAATCGGGGTCTTAGGGCAGTGCGTGATGTTTATGTTGGGCAACAACATGCGTTCCGATCGGGGTCTTAGGGCAGTGCGTGATGTTTATGTTGGGCAACAACATGCGTTCCACTCGGGGTCTTAGGGCAGTGCGTGATGTTTATGTTGGGCAACAACATGCGTTCCACTCGGGGTCTTAGGGCAGTGCGTGATGTTTATGTTGGGCAACAACATGCGTTCCACTCGGGGTCTTAGGGCAGTGCGTGATGTTTATGTTGGGCAGCAACATGCGTTCCACTCGGGGTCTTAGGGCAGTGCGTGATGTTAATGTTGGGCAGCAACATGCGTTCCACTCGGGGTCTTAGGGCAGTGCGCGATGTTTATGTTGGGCAGCAACATGCGTTCCACTCGGGGTCTTAGGGCAGTGCGTGATGTTTATGTTGGGCAGCAACATGCGTTCCACTCGGGGTCTTAGGGCAGTGCGCGATGTTTAGGTTGGGCAGCAACATGCGTTCCACTCGGGGTCTTAGGGCAGTGCGTGATGTTTATGTTGGGCAACAACAACAAAACAAGTTGTGGTTACTGTAACCCGACCGACTCAAATTTTTTCTGTCGACCCTAAACTTTTTTCGTCGGGGACAAAAACAGAAAAGAAAAAAGAAATTGACGGTAAACAAAAAACTCTGTACTGTCCCATCTTCCCTGCCCTGCAATGAGCTCTCAGGGAATCCACTATTTAAGAATTTAAATGAGTTTGAGCGAATGAAAAGTGTGGATTGATGTTCAATCTTGCCTCTTCTAAATATACATTTTAAAGAAAAATGAGAGAAAACGTTCAAACCGATCTTCCGACAGTCCCCCCCCCTCTTTTTTAAGGAGGGTCATGTTACCTCAACCACAATTTTTTCCCCCTTATCCGCTTTCCACTCTCGGAGGCGCAATCTGTAACGCCACTGTGATTGCGATCCGCATAGAAACTGCTAACCAACGCAAATAACAAAAATCTCCTCGGCCTTCCATATTGTGCAGCATGTAAACCACCTGTTGCGCCACCCACCCTTACTCGCGATTTCTCTGTAGAGATGTTTGGATACGGTTCCGATTAGGAGTTAGCGACTTGTTTGCTCACAGAAACAGATACAGCGACAAGACGTATCAAGATTTGTCCGACGCATATATATGTGTGTTTTCTATTTCACCGTCCTGATCTGTGTGAACTGTGACAAAAATTATTAACACCATACCCCATCTGAATATGCATGGGACTGTTAAGTATCTTCAATCAACCAAAGCTTACGCTACGATACGTAAAGGAAGTATGTACGTATACAATACGTTTAAGATGAGAACAGAAGGAATGGAAATACTGACTGTAAATCATCGTGATATGAATGACGAGCGCTGCCACGCATGTCTTGTCAGTGACCTCTGTTTCCCACGATACTACATGAATGTCCAACTGCACTTTTTAAATAGAATCTTTCTGATGTTGCACTGTTATGTCACGTGAAAGTTACGCCTTGCCATAGGTCAGTGGCCTAAGCAATTTCGTTCGTTCGTTCGTTCGTTCTCGTACTACTGACTTGAAGACGCAGCGCAGGAAAAGCTCAAGAAAGCAGACGTCTTTTCCAAAAAACAAAACAACAAAACTCCAAACTTGCCTCTTCAAAACGTCAATGAAAAAAATTATCAGCATGGAGGATTAGGGAACATGAGTTGGCAAGTGATGACAAAAGATTTGAGTTAAGAGAAGTTGGGGGTGGTGGGGGTGGAGGGGGTTTGGTGGTGTGTGCGGGGGGGGGGGGGATGAGGTGGTGTGGGGGGGGGGGATGAGGTGGTTGTTTGAGAGAGGGTAAGATGGGGGAGGTTGTGTCTATCTGCTTGGATAAAAGTGAAGGGGGTAGAGGTGGTCTAGGTGGGGAGGAGGATGCAATGGGAAGATGTAGGAAAGGGGGTGGGGAGTAGGGGTTGGGGAGATGGGGAGACTTTGGGGTTGGGTGGGGGATCATATCGGCATGGGGGTGGGGGTCGGGGATGAAGTTGAAGGGGGGGAAGGAGGGAAGGGGCAGCATGGCAGGGGGACCTGACTTGCAGTCATGCTGTCGCCTGGCTGCCTGGGAAGGCGACTGGAGTCTGGGGCGCTTCCACTGTGGCTGGCCACATGTGAAATGTCAACTCCGACCCCACGCCACCGTAGTCCGGCCGGGCGTCCTCGTCCTGCCCCTGGCTGTCGCTCTGTCCCCGTCACACGCAAGAAGAACCAGACCACGCGGTCGTTTGAGCGCTGATGCTCGCGCGAAGTTATCTCCCTTGATGCACCGGTTCACTCTCGCCAGTGCACGCGTTCTCACGCAGTCTGGTTCTCTGTTTTGATAGCAGTACTGTGTAGAGTGCACGACCAGTGAAAACAGACGCTACCAGACCACTATTTGTGGCAATTTTCCTTTCACTAAAGCCCTTTTTCCAAACTGATGCCAGGGCGCATTGAACGTTAATGGGCATCTGACGCGTGGATGCTGGTTGGTGTGCAAATGTCTCTTGAAGGAAGTAATTACCGTTTCATGTCATCAACCTGCTGTTCATTCTCTTCAATAAACGCGTGGAATGCTTTTTTTCCTTCTGAACTTCCGAAGAAATGTGTGTCATTTTTATGTGTTTTTGCTGCATGCATTTTGACATTCATCCTGAACGAAAGAGTGACATGAACAAATTGAAATGCCTGTTGTTTGTCTGTCGTTCTCTCCCACTGGGCGGCGTGTGCCAATGGACTTGGAGCGACTTCCTAGGCCACTCGTAGAAGACGAATGTTTTGGTAAAGCGAGATACGAGTGTTCTTTGCTTTGCACAGCTTTAGTGAGTGTGTGGTCAAAAGCCTTACATAGCCTTCAAATGCTGATAGGCCGTGAACATTCATTCATTGATTCGTTGATTGATTGATTTGGTTAGTTGGTTGGTTGGCTGGCGTGTTGGCTGGCTGGTTGGTTGGTTGCTTGCTTGCTTGCTAGCTTGGTTGGTTGGTCGGTTGGCTGATTGGTTGTTCGGTTGGTTGGTTGCTTGATTGGTTGGCTGGTTGGTTGGTTGACTGGCTGGTTGGTTGGTTGGCTGGTTGATTGTTTGGTTGGTGTATTGACTGGTTGGCTTGTTGGTTGATCGATTGCTTTTTTTTTCTCTCCAGACAACGCAGTATTCCAAGCTGGAGAAGGCTGACATTCTGGAGATGACGGTGAAGCACCTGAAGATGCTGCAGCGACATCAAATGACAGGTAAATGATGAGAGGGTGGTCATGATGGGGGAGACGATGAAGATGATTAAAGATAACAACCATTATTATGATAATTGAACCAATGGTGGCAGAGGCGACGACTCAAACATAGCGATGACGACGACGATGATGACGACGACGACCACGAAAATGATAGTGGCGGCGGTGGTTGTGGTCGTGGCAATGATGGTGGTAGAGATGATGATGGTGGTGGTGGTGGTGGTAAAAGTAGGAACGACGAGGAGGAGTCTAATAACATTCTTTCTTTTACAACTGAATTTTTCTCGAACATTGTATCGCTATAGTTGATATGTTTGGTCGTGTGGTTAAGACAAAAAAAATGTTTCATAGACGTACACTACTTTTTGTGTTCCTGGTAAGATTATCCATCCAAAAATAGTTGAAAACATCCGTAATCTTTCATATTGTCAGCGAATCTATTGAAGAGGTCGTGTGTTCCTTTTCAATACTTCGACTGGAGTTCCCAGTAAATACTGAAGGCGTACTACACCCAGTGTCCCTCTTTGGAATGAACCGCTATCTGCAGACTGTCACCATTCGAGTCCTGTGCATGGAGAGCGAGCCTGCTGTCGCTTGCGCGGATCCCAGAGTTGCACCGGGCAGGGTGCTTTACTCGCAGTACCCCTTCCCACCCGAGACCAAAACCGGGTACCTATGAGGGTGGACATTAAACGTTGTAGTACAACTGACGGATGTAAGCGACTGGGCGCCAGAGTTGTGTATGCATACTCTCCAGGGGCTGGAGATGGTGCTGGGATGTAGCAGTCTGTGCATCCTGATTGTCTGTCTCTGTGTTTTTCCTCAGGTACCGGTAAATGATTAAGTGACCCAGTGATCGTGTGTGTGTGTGCATATGTGTATGTGTGTGCATGTGTGTGTGTGCATGTGTGAGTGTGCATGTGTGTGAGTGTGCATGTGTGTGTGTGTGCATGAGTGTGTGCGTGCATGTGTGTGTGTGTGTGCATGTGTGTGTGTGCATTTACATGTGTGTACGTGTGTGTGTGTACGCGTGTGTGCGTGTGTGTGTGTGTGTGTAAAGTGTACAATGTAAAGCGATGCGAGACTCGGATTTGAGTTGCTACACAAGTCAGTGCTGTTACCTCCATTCACCTCTGGTCTTGCAGCCGCCATGTCCGCGGACCCGTTCGTCATGGCCAAGTTCTCGGCAGGCTACCACGAATGCGCTAACGAGATTCAGCGATACCTGGAGAGTGTCCAAGGCGTGAGCACAGAGGTGCGAGTGCGCGTGCACGCCCACCTGTCCAACTGTCTGAGCCAGCTGCCTGTCTGCAGCCAGGGTGCCCAGTACCTGCCCGCTCATCTACAGGTGAGCTGACGAACTTTTGAAATAAAGCACACAAAGTAGAATTCTCGGTTGTTTGTTAAAACGAAAACATATTAGATTTGAAACAAATAGCATGGAGAACAGAACACAATGAGATGCGCAAAATGTCAACTAACGTCATTGTCGGACGCAACAATTAATATGACAGGAGGAACCTGCCAAAGTTTTAATTTGTTTTGGAATTAAGCTGGATTTTGACTCCCCACCCCCCGAAAAAAAGAAGGAAAAAAGTGGACTCTCGTGTCTTGGTTACGACGCTTGCTTGCAATCGTTTTGCAGCCAAAAGGTGCGAGATTCCATGTTTCTCAAGTCCTGAAGAATCAGGTGTGTACGTTTATGAAGCCATCATTGTTGTCTCCTGTTTCTTGCAGAGTATGCAGATGCAGGGGCCTCCAGGCAGTCACGTGATAACAGGGGCGATTCCGATCGGTCAGTACCCGTGGCGGCCCATGTGCGTTTCTGCTCCCAGTATGGTTCCCACCGCCATGGCGTCCATTGCACACCCAGCAGGGGGCTTCATCAAGATGGAACCTTGCAGATCCCCAGCCATGGCCGACCCCAAGTACTTCAAGGTCGCGTCGTCCTTCAAGCCGCCAATAATCAAGCAGGAGCGAGCATCCCCAGACCTACATTCGCCCGTTGCCCACTGCAGTCCGGAACTGTCCGAGAGCATGGACAGCGAGAGCTGTGGGAGCGAGGAGGACCAAGGTCCATCTAGGGCTGACCTTCACCGTGACCTCGACTCGGACCTTGACCGGTCTCGGGAGAGCGAGACGTTCTCACCTTGCATTGACCTGTCCACTCCAAAACCCATCCCCAGGGACAGGTGGCAAGAACTGGTGGACGCCTTTGAGAAGAGGGAGCTCAACAGACGCAACACTAGTCCTCCCAGACCCAAGCCTGTCGAGGCCACGGCAGTGAGAGACCTAGAGAGGGCAGGACGGCATTCGTCGGAAACCATGGCGATCGTTGGCCCTAGCAACGGACAGCTGCCGTGCGGGTCGGAGGTTGTCCCAGCAAGCAGCAGCAGCGGTCTGCCGACGCTCAACGGTTCTGGAGGACCAACAGAGGACGCGATGAAGACCGAGGAGCCTTGTGGGTGCCCTGAGGGGGTTGCCGATTCCAAAGAGAGAGAGCAGAACGCGATGCCAGCAGGTGACGCCCCCCAAGCGGACCCTCAGTTGCCCGCTGACGGGAGGATGTGGAGGCCCTGGTAGGGAAGGAAAGGAAAGGATGACGTCGTGTCTGGGACGCTATGGTGGACACGTCATCAGACCTCATGCCAAATTAGGACACGTTTTCTCAGTATCCCTGTGTGTTCAGTGCGACGAAGAGATTGAAGATACAGGAAAGCAGGCAGTGTGAGAGAAAAGAGAAAACATGCGCTGAACACTACCAAGTAGTGTTTGTCTTAGCAGTAATCCTCGACATTCTCTTCCATACTGGGGTGTAATGAAGGGCTGAGGAAGAGACACGAGAGCGCATGGATGAACGAGTTAACGACCCTTCAGCCAAAATGCCGAGCCGAGCCCAACGAGCGCGCACCTCAGTATTTTGCAAGTCATGCAACGGTCGTGGTTCTCAACGACATTTCACTATGAGGAAAGGGGTGCGGTTGCAGAATTCCCTTGGATACATACTGAGGAAACGTCCTGGAGACCGAATGACAAAAGCAAAGTCTATGGAAGGCGTGAGGTTCAAGGATAAAGAAAAAAGGGATGGGATGAGGTGGGAGACTGCGTCCCAAGCAGCTGCAAGACTGACCAGGGCGAGTCCCCGTGTTGTGTCCCTAGTTCCTACGTGCCACTTCCAGCCCTTCTAAGAAGACCGAGAGTGCGACCAAGTCGTGTTGATAGATAGGACAAGTAGAGATGGCTGCACATTTAGTTAGTCATGACCCGCCATTCCAAGATGAAACTGATCTCACATGACCTCGACGTGCACATCCTTTGTAGTGGAGTTGCCTTGCATTAGAAAGGCTCTTGTCATAGTGCCAAGGGAATATAACGTGACTTTCCAGAAGACAGTTTCAAGACCCCATTTGAGTGCCTTACAGAACATTTTGACTCTTTGCTTCAAGCCCTGTTTCGATACGAGAGTGTATTTCACATTGGTTTGTTGTGTTTCGTAAGTTTGTTGAATGCTTTGTAAGGTTCGAGAAAATGGAGTCGTTTGCTAAGTGGATGGCCTGCCATATACTATAAGCGCTCGTTGGATGTTTTGCACCGATGTAATATCGCGACACAGATATTTGATTGAGCAAGGCGCTATGAGTTCGATTTTTTAAAAGCTGTTCTTTGACCATAAAGTTGAAGGAAGACGGGCCCCTAAATCTTGCATACAGAAATATTGGACAGGTTTAAATCATTATTGTTACTACATTATTTAACAGAGTTTTTCTTCTTCTCAGAATAACACAAGAAGGAGGTGTTGGATTTGTTTCATCGACTGTCTCGCAGTCATCTCAGAATTCGAAATGCAGTACACGCAAACAGCACAGTAATCGATATGGTCACTCAACGTTCTCACTCACCCACAAGCTCAACTGGCTTGGCCGCTCGGTCAGGTTGGTCGAGTGGGGACGGTGGCAATGTCTGGTGGCTCTCAAAGAACGGTGTAAATGATCCAAATCGACTGCTGCACACGGGTGATTCCACTTTCATTCTAGAGGAGGTCATCGGATCGCTTCGAATGAAAGAGGCCGGATCCCCTCGATGCCGTGTAGAGTGCACACTTTGCCAGTGAACTTGGAAGATGGCGGTTGAAGGTAGAAAGACCACTGGACACAGCTATGTCAAGTCGTTCCACACGAGTAGCAAAACTTCCACTTTGACGAGAACACTGTCTTGATTTTGGCGAGAGTTTGGCAATCGGAAGGAGAGTTTGACTTGAACAAATAGTGCCAACGTTCGGTGATTTTCTTTCCCTCCCATTAAAAAAAAATTCTTTGTAGCATCACACTGTAGTTGAAAAGGTCCCTGTTTTGTTGTATTCATGCATTTATCATAGCGTCTCAAATTCATATGAAAAAGTTTGTTTATCGCTAATGTGTACCTCTTCAGTGTCCTGTCTTTTTGTGCAGATTGTTTCGTGAGGGAACAGTCGAAATGAAAGATCATTTTTCAAGTATCGTTTCCTTTTTGTCTTCTCGATGTTCTATTTTACTTTTGCTAATTGATCATGACAAATGTATCTGCTTGCCTACACGCACATACGTGTACGTGCTGCATGCATTTGCGTGTCTGGCGTGTCCCGTCACAGTCCAGGCTCAGAAATCATCTCTCTCTCTCTCTCTCTCTCTCTCTCTCTCTCTCTCTCTCTCTCTCTCTCTCAGAGTCGCTGACTACTAGCGGCGTTCGAAGCTACACATTTGTTGGAGTTGTATCCTCGGGCAAAGTGCTCCCACTGCCTGTCAGGAGTAAAACAGGTGCCTGTGAGGGAGATAAACTCTCGTTTGTGGCTGTGAGACAGCTTCTGGTTGGAGTATTCCACAGGGAGAAGAGGCGCTGTTTGGCCCTGTGTGTCCTGTCTGTCTGTCTCTCTGTCACTGCATTTGTCGCCATGTGCCAGTAAAAGACAGATCAAGTGCCCCAATGGATCAGGGGGTAAAGTATAAAGCTGTTTGAGCTCCAGGTATGGGTGAGCTAATTCTACATAAAACCAGTACTTTCCCCGTAATCTGTATCTTTGCGGTTCTCTACCAACCATGGAGGTGTGAAACTTACGAAGCAGTGGGGATGTGAGGTTTTTGACGTGGTTTTCCGGCCTTCCGCAGTTAAACAAGCAGATTAGGAAGGGGATGACACAAAGGGCAGCTCATTTCGCTTCATTCAAAAGCGTTTAGCGCCGTGCACTGATGATCTGAACAGAGCATACGTTTGCTTGGAATCTTGTAATCAAGGGCAGGGCAGAATGATATGATGAAAGTAAAAGACAATATGCCGCTAATGCGTGACTGCTTCTCTCTTTCGTCAATGAGAGAGCCGGACAGAAGACTGGCTGGAGAAGCACACACTCCCATGCTTCTCTCTTTCGTCAATGAGAGAGCCGGACAGACGACTGGCTCGAGAAGCACACACTCCCACGCAGCTATGAAGCTGCAGGCAGCCTTGAGAAGACTGTACGGCTTTTGTACAGCGTGCTTTGCTCTTGGACTGCAGCTCCTCCGGCAGAGCGATTCGATAGAGAGAAGCGCGTTTCAGGGCTGTGGACTCGATAAGTTCCTTGTTTGCACATACAGCATCAGACACCGCAGCCTGCTCACACCCACACCACAACACCACGCGTCGCGTTTCTGGTTGACGCTGTCCTTGCTGACAGTGACCGGATGGCATGGACTTATCTGTCAAGCTACTGAAGCCGCTCGCCGTAAGATTTTGCACGTCATATGTTTGAACAACAACAACAATCTTTACAATTGCATGAAAATGCACAAATCGCGACGTTACACACGCGCGCGTGCTCACAATCGCACACACACACACACACACATACATACGCGCGCGCGCGCGCACACACACACACACACGCACACACACACACACACACACACACACACACACACACACAAAACCAGGCTATCGGCCTTCTAGATAATAATAAACAAGGAGAAAAACTTTGTACTCAATCTCTAACTCCACTTTCTTCAAGAGATGCATAAACAAGACTATAAAAAAACACTTGCGTAAATGATAAATTAAAAAATTTCAACAAACAAATAATTAAGCAATGAAACACCATTTCATTAAGCAACACAGTATGTTCTTAACAAATTGGATCTTTGTACAACCCGAAACAAAGTGTGCGCACGCTTGCTGAACTCTTCCGCTCGATCAGTAACCCGCGATTCATTTGCAATCAGTTTGTCCTCAGACGGACACGCGCAACCGGTACTATATTTGGTGAGTGCAAATATTGGAGAAAAAATATTTAACTTACGCCGTAGGACTTGAAAATTGCAAACATTCCGTAAGAATTACTCGAGAAAGGTAAAAACTTGACAAGTGTGCTTTGAAGTTGGTGACGATGTTGAAGGAGGCGGCGGTGACGATGACGAGGGCTGTTGCAGAGGTGGCGGTGCTGCCGTGGCTGTTACCTCTGTCCTGGAGACATTCAATGACTGCTAGCAGGGTCAACATTATAGTACGAACTTGGGAATCGTTCGCACTGGACATGCGCGGGCTCGCTGTTAATGCTTCATGTAGAAACATGCGCGAAAACTGTGCATGTTACCCTGTGTGTCTGTAAGCATGTACACAAACATGTAAGCGTGCGTTTGTGTGCGTGGACGCGCACATGTACGTGCATGCACAAGTAGGGCAGAGAGTGTGTATTCCTAATTCATCATTCGATCTATTGATTTTTCATGAGCTGCTTCATAGAATTTTATGAACTCACGGACGGAAGAGAAAGAAAGGTGGGAAAAGTTGCTGGGGGGCATTGCTGCAAGTGTTTGTTGATCTCACGCAATTTCTCATTTCGATCATGACAGTAGTATCATCACAGTATTCTCAAGAAAGAATCGTTGGAGTAACTGACTGAGCAAATGAATGACTCGTGCTTGAGATGTGTGAATGCATTGGCAAATGGAAATACAATGTTGTATTCTTATAATGAAGCATGGAATCGAGCACTCGAGTTTGAATTTGTACGAGGCCTGAGTATTGTTAGTTGAAACTCGCGATCTAGAGAGATACTGTTGTGCCTCGACGATGTTTGCGAGTCATGTTGTAAAAAAAAAATGAAATAAAAGATATTTCATTAATGAGCTTTCTGTTTTACATTGATGTTTTCAACAGTTTGTGATGAAAGGTTTACACTGCTTTTGTCAAAATACAATTTCCTTCCTCCACTCCTGTCGTGGCGTCTTTCTCAGTTGTTTCCTTCCACCTATCTGTCGACGTGGAAAGATTGCGGTACAGACCCAGGAAAGCTGCTTGTAGGCGCATAAGAGTGTGTAAGAGTGTAAATGTGTGTGTAAACATGCAAGCGTGTGTAAGAATGTAAGTGTGTAAACATTTCAATTTATGTGTAAGCATGCAAGTGTGTGTTAGCATGCAAATGTATGTGTAAGCATGCGAGTGTGTGTTGATATAAGTGTATGTGCAGGCATGTTAATGTGTGTAGGCATATAAGTGTGTTATAAGCATGTAAGTGTGTGTAAACATGTGTGTGCATTTAAGTGTGTGTAAGCATGTAAGTGTGTGTGAGCATGCAAGTGTGCGTGAGCATTCAAGTGTGTGTAAGCATTCAGGTGCGTGTATGCATGTAAGTGTGTGCAAACATGTATGTGTGTGTAAGCATGCATGTATGTGTAAACATGGAAGTTTGTGTAAGCATGCAAGTGTGTGCCAGCATGCAAATGTGTGTATGCATGCAAGTGTGTGTAAGCATGTAAGTGTAAGTATGTGAGCGTGTAGGAAGCATGTAAGTGTGTGTGCAAGATGGTAAACGTGTGTTGGTATGCGCGTGTGTGTAGGTGTGTGTGTCTCTCTCCGTCAGTCCTGCATTCTTTGGTTATGTTGTCTTTCGTCTGTGCATTTACTTTAGATGTCGCTCTGCCTCTGTCTGTTTTGTTGTTTGTTGTTGTTGTTGTTGTTGTTGTTGTTGTTGTTGTTGCTGCTGCTGTGTTTCTGTCTCTCTTTTAGTCTTTCTTTCACTGTCTGTCTGTCTGTCTGTCTGTCTGTCTGTCTGTCTGCGTGTGTGTCTGTCTGTCTGCGTGTGTGTCTGTCTGTCTTCTCTCTCTCTCTCTGTCTGTCTCTCTCTCTCTCTCTCTCTCTCTCTCTCTCTCTCTCTCTCTCTCTCTCTCGTCTTTAGCAACTTTTCCACTTCATCTCTCGCCCAGCCTTCTGTCTTCCACACCACGAACTACACTGGCCTCTCAGTCATTGTCGGTGTAACCAAAGGGTCAAGCAGTTCTAACACTGCTGACCTGCGGCCGTGGTGGACACTGTCCTTACTGGACAGAGTGATAATAGTCAGCGGTGTTATGGACACTGACGGTGTTGATGTCCACTACAAGGGGTTGGGGATGTTGATGTAGCTACAGGGTGAGGAGGTCATTGTCGAGGTTGGAAGTTTGGTACTGACCAAGAAGTAGCACACTGTGCGTCAGTGTCAGTCTTGGGGCGTGCTAAAGGATGAGCACACTGTGCGTCAGTGTCAGTCTTGGGGCGTGCTAAAGGATGAGCACACTGTGCGTCAGTGTCAGTCTTGGGGCGTGCTAAAGGATGAGCACACTGTGCGTCAGTGTCAGTCTTGGGGCGTGCTAAAGGATGAGCACACTGTGCGTCAGTGTCAGTCTTGGGGCGTGCTAAAGGATGAGCACACTGTGCGTCAGTGTCAGTCTTGGGGCGTGCTAAAGGATGAGCACACTGTGCGTCAGAGTCAGTCTTGGGGCGTGATAAAGGATGAGCACACTGTGCGTCAGTGTCAGTCTTGGGGCGCGCTAAAGGATGAGGACACTGGAATGAGAAGAAGATGGAGTAGGAACATCAAGCAGAGCAAGAAGAATGAGACGTGCCGGAAGAATTGGAGTGGGAGTCAGAACCACCAACAGCAGCAGCAGAGGAGGAGGAGGGAGGTGGGGGGGGGGGGGGGAGGGAGGGAAGGAGGAGGAGAAGGAGGAGGAGCAGGAGCAGGAGGAGCGGCAGGAAAAGAGGCAGGAGGAGCGGCAGGAGGAACAGAAGGAGCAAGAGCAGGAGCAGGAAGACGACGACGACGATGACAACAAGGAGGAAGAAGGTGACGACAATGTCATGCAGAAGAGCAATAGCTGCTGCAAAAAGAGCACTGTCTTGAAGAAGACAACGACGACGATAGTGACGACGACGATGACTATGATGACGATGACGGTAATGACGTCTCTACGACGATGATGACAACGGCGATATCAGTGGCGACGATCCAACGACGCCGACGACGCCGACAATTCTCACTCTCTCTCTCTCTCTCTCTCTCTCTCTCTCTCTCTCTCTCTCTCTCTCTCACACACACACACACACGCACACACACGCACACACGCACACACACACACACACACACACACACACACACACACGATAACAAAGATTCCAATGGCGGGTGTCAAGTGGTCGAGTCAGAGACGTACGCCATCAGGCATTCAGCAACCTCACAACATATGGTACAAAGGATTTTTTTTTTGGTTACGTGTCTTCGCACAGATGGAAAGGAAGCCTTTGCCCGATCTCACTAAGAGGAAGTATGAAAACAGCGTGTGAATTGGGTATTGCAGTATGTCACTGTCTTGCTAGTGACACGAAAGTGATATGGAGTGTCCAGGGGAGGAAACTCTGCTAGCTCGATTTTTGATGATAGTCTGGTTATTCTGTTCAATTTCTGCACATCACGCCCCGCAGGATGACCCGAGCCACACGATGATGAACGTTCGAGAGAAGAGATTCCAGAAGTGAGCGATGGAGAAGCTCCACAATGGTTTTGTCAGCTTGAACGGTTTTAATCTCCTCATAAAATATCGTCTGTGCTGCCCTTTCTTTTGTAGCACATTGACGTTGTCTGGTCTGTTCAATTTATTGTTGAGGATCACGCCGAAGTATTTGTATGTTGCCACCTTAGCGGATTCCACACTATGGATATGCACTTCAAGGCAATCTACGGGGCGATTCTGGTATTATTTCAAAGTGATCGTAATATCCATGCAAGAGTCAGTGTCAAATTGGGACCAAATAGTAGACAGTCTGATGTTAAAAACAGTTTATTACAATAACGGACCGATTGGATGTTATGTACGATTAGAGCGATCACTTTCATATAGACTGGAAATGCCTTCTGGATAGCTTTGGATTGCTTTTGATTGCTTTGGTCTGGGAAACCTGTCTTTGATAGGAGACTATGCGGCCAAGACTGAAGGCCTGTTTGCCAAGAACACAGTGCAACGACACTGTTTAAGTCTGAAAATACATGAGATGGGTGGGGAAAAAAAGACAGATTACAGAAGAAAAGAGAAGACTGGACGACGTGAAGACTGGATAACGTGAAGACTGGATAACGTGAAGACTGGACGACGTGAAGACTGGATAACGTGAAGACTGGATAACGTGAAGACTGGACGACGTGAAGACTGGACGACGTGAAGACTGGACGACGTGAAGACTGGACGACGTGAAGACTGGACGACGTGAAGAATGGACGACGTGAAGACTGGACGACGTGAAGACTGGATAACGTGAAGACTGGATAACGTGAAGACTGGACGACGTGAAGACTGGACGACGTGAAGACTGGACGACGTGAAGACTGGACGACGTGAAGACTGGACGACGTGAAGACGGGATGACGTGAAGACTGGATGACGTGAAGACGGGATGACGTGAAGACGGGATGACGTGAAGAATGGACGACGTGAAGACTGGACGACGTGAAGACGGGATGACGTGAAGAATGGACGACGTGAAGACGGGATGACGTGAAGACGGGACCAAGTGAAGAAGGGATGACGCAGCGCGTGACCTTGACAGGTGAAACCGACACCTTCGCCCTGATGACTTCGGCCTTGAATCATCACCATGATGAATGAAGGACGAATGAAGGATGAATGAAGGATGGTTCGCACGAGGCAATGAGGATAAAGGAATGGCTCATACATCTCGCACACCTGGAAGCTCTTCCCTGACAGCTGGATCATCCCCTCTGCACCGCATCCTGGGAGGAAGGGCGGAGAAATTCAATGAGCTGCTCCCGCCGAGCTCCAGGAAGCATTGAAAACGTGCGAGACAGCAACTACACACTCTGCTCATGATGTTGAATACGCTGAAGACTTGTGTCTTGGCAGAGGTACTCCTATTGCCGTTTTGGCAGAGTTTGGCCTTTCAAGGTGTCTTCGTGTGTCTGGAAAGGGATTCTCAGCAAGGAAGAAGGTAGGGAGGATAGAAAGACCAACGATATCGTGGATGAAGTCACACAATTTTAGTAGTCAGTTTTTCGCCGGCTACTGGCAAGAGTTGACGATTTGTTTTTCTCCAGAAGAAACGAGCAGAGTTGGGCAATTCATTTGGTAGGTTAGCAACCTTAGGCAAAGGCAATCAAAAGCTTTTGCGGTTGTTGTTGTTGTTCTTGTTTTCATAAATGATGCCTGTAATCATACAGGAATTGGTATCAAAATAGTGACTGAAAAGCAGGCAGTGTCTGATTTTGGAAACATTAATTACAAGAACTGACTGATTGAACGTTGTGCATGATTAAAGCGATCACACATACACACAAACCATTCCAGAAACACGATTTATTGCTGAGCACCACAAAACAGGTCAAAAGTCGGTTTTTCCACAAACTTTTTGAAGTTATTGTATCATTGTAAAGCTGAAAGAGTAAGCTTTCCAATGGCACCAATATTACGTTTGCATTTAGGAAATTCTAGAAGTTACACCTAATTGTATAATTGTACAACTCTAGTTGTAATGTTAAGTGAATTGGTACAACTTTCGTTGTGTGTTGAGTGGATTCTTACAACTCCACGTGTATTTGTGGTTTTGAGTGGATTTGTACCATTCTAGTTGAGGTGTTGAATGGATACGTACCACTCTACGTGCAGTTGTGGTTTTGAGTGGATTTGTACAAGTCTAGTTGTGGTGTTGACTGGATTGTACAACTACATGTAGTTGTGGTGTTGACTGGACTGTACAACTTCCTGTAGTTGTGGTTTGAGTGGATTTGTACAAGTCTAGTTGTGGTGTTGACTGGATTGTACAACTACATGTAGTTGTGGTGTTGACTGGATTGTACAACTTCCTGTAGTTGTGGTGTTGACTGGATTGTACAACTACATGTAGTTGTGGTGTTGACTGGATTGTACAACTTCCTGTAGTTGTGGTTTGAGTGGATTTGTACAAGTCTAGTTGTGGTGTTGACTGGATTGTACAACTACATGTAGTTGTGGTGTTGACTGGATTGTACAACTTCCTGCAGTTGTGGTTTGAGTGGATTTGTACAAGTCTAGTTGTGGTGTTGACTGGATTGTACAACTACATGTAGTTGTGGTTTTGAGTGGATTTGTACAAGTCTAGTTGTGGTGTTGACTGGATTGTACAACTACATGTAGTTGTGGTTTTGAGTGGATTTGTACAAGTCTAGTTGTGGTGTTGACTGGATTGTACAACTACATGTAGTTGGGGTGTTGACTGGATTGTACAACTACATGTAGTTGTGGTGTTGACTGGATTTGTACAAGTCTAGTTGTGGTGTTGACTGGATTGTACAACTACATGTCGTTGTGGTGTTGATTGGATCTCTACACCTCTAGTCGTTGTGATGAGTGGATTCCTACAACACTTGTTGTGTTGAGTAAGTGAAAGTAAGTGAAAGAAGACTCAGTCCAGTAAGCATGATTGTAAACTTGCCCAGTCTAGACGGGGCCAACTGACCACGAGTCAAACATGGAAGAGAAGAAGGGGTGGACAAGACAGTCAAAGCGATTCACCTCTGGCTTCCTTCAGACTGGAGTATACCACTTCCAAAGATGACAAGGAAACAGCACATCGCCAATCCTCTTTTCGACGATGAGTGACAGACAGACATCACTGCCGGATATATCGAGGCGCACACGAACGTCCACTCCTTAGCTCCGGGGGGGGGGGGGGGGGGGGGGGGGGGGGGAGTTGAAACTTATCATCCGGGCTATTTTTCTCTCTGATCGCTCTGCCAATTGAGTGACGAGGCCTGGGGGTGGCTCACGCAGGGCAGCTCGGCAGGGAAGCTGTCGTCAAGTGACACGCGAGCCCGGGGTGTGGGGATCTATCATCGTCCAGGAATGAAGCGCCCTTGTCTTCTGTCTCTGTCGCCAGCCAACTACTCCAGATCGTCCTGCCGGAAGCAAAAGGTTGTTTTCGTCAGAAGGAGAGGGCTAAATCGACCCCTGCCTCCAGGGATTAATGATACGACATGGTCCGTTTTCGACAGCTGCTTTAGTGAAGAACAACATTTTCGCTGCAGTGGTTTTTTCCCGTCTGTTTCTTTATCAGCACGCTTTTTACGTTTTCATTCGTCACCAGTGCCTGGCACGGGATAAAAGATAAAAACTGAGTGAGAAAGGACAATTTGACTGAAATAAACAAATATCATATTTACGTTGGCAGAGAAAGACACAATGGTTGAGGAGAGAAGTGAGAGAGAAGATAGGAATAAAATAATTACTGCAGTTTACAATAAATGAAAAACCTACTTACTATGAAAGTATCACATGTTCATGGGAAAACTTCGCTTTCATATCCAGCAAAATGATTCCATATTACAGGAATGCAATTGCTGAAGTTTTTAGTCAACTGAAAAACTGGTGCATACTTTGAAACAGAATGACATTTTCTATTCCACTTTTCCCCAGTTTTACTGTGAAAACCCTTTTGACTTTGAAGGAGTAAGTGATCATAGGGAATATAAGAAGGAAATTTGCCGAAATTAGATACACAAACAGGTGGAAGTCAAGAAAGACCGCCTCTTAAGGGGTTACAACTACCTTCGTCAGGTGAATTCTAAATATACCTGAAATAATCTGTAGATGTGTTGTGGTGGCGATGAGAAGATGAATTATTCCCTTTTTATTTTGTCATGAAACCAACATCGGAGGAGAAGCGCTGTCAGCGGGGGAAATTCCATAGAGCATACACATGTCTGAAGACAAGAGGAAAGGTACGCATTTCGTGTTGTATGTATGTTTCTATCCAGCACACATGAAGCATACCTGTGTGAGGTGCTGTTCTGTGTGAATATGTCGATCCAAATCAATATCTTCCACATACATACCCCTCCCCCCTCCCTTTTCCACCCCCCACCCCTAGCCCCCCCCCCCCCACCCCTTTTTTTCATGACTTGTTCTGCCTCCCTCCTCTTGCTCATGAATTTTGCTCGTTGCAGGGTCAAGGTCTTTCGGATTTTGACACGAGGCAGAGATCAATCTTCCAGCTTAAAAAAAAAAAATTAACCACCCCAAGTCTCTACAGAGTTCTCACGCTGACAGTCATACCAGGGTGATTAAGGTCCTCTTTTTAGCGGCGTTTCTGTCAGGCTGACGGAAAGCTCCTGGGGCTGTGTCCTCCAAAAATATACATGTGTATTGCACTTTTTTCTTCTTCAGAAATACGAAATTGTGAAATCTACTGATTATTAAAAATGTTTGCTGTTAGTATTTTGTACCAGTCGTTGTAGTATCATCATCGTCGTCGTCGTTATGTCGTCGTTATCGTGTCGACGTCGTGGCGTCGTGGTGGTGGGGATGTCGTCGTGGTGGTGGTGTCGTCGCTGTGGTGTTGTTGTAGTGTCGTTGTGGAGGTGTTGTCGACATTTCGTGGTGGTGGTGTCGTTGTGGTGGCGCCGTGAGGTCGTCGTGGTGGTGTCTTCATGGTGTCGTCGTCGTTGTGGTGTTGTGGTGGTGTTGGTGTCGTCGTGTCGTCGTCGTCGTGGTGACGTGGAGGTGGTGGTGTCATCGTCGTCGTGGTCGTCGTCGTTGTGGTGTCGTCATGGTGTCGTCGTGGTGTGGTGGTGTCGTGGTGCTGTCGTCGTCGTGGTGGTGTCGTGGTAGTGTCGTGCTGGTGGTGGTGTCGAGGTGGTGGTGGTGTCGTGGTGGTGGTGTCGTGGTGGTGGTGTCGTGGTGGTGGTGTCGTGGTGGTGGTGTCGTGGTGGTGGTGTCGTGGTGGTGGTGTCGTGGTGGTAGTGGTGGTGGTAGTGTCGTGGTGGTGGTGATGTGGTGTCGTGATGGTGGTGTCGTGGTGGTGGTGTCGTGGTGGTGGTGTCGTGGTGATGGTGTCGTGGTGATGGTGTCGTGGTGGTGGTGGTGGTGGTGGTGGTGGTGGTGGTGGTGTCGTGGTGATGGTGTCGTGGTGATGGTGTCGTGGTGGTGGTGTCGTGGTGGTGGTGGTGGTGTCGTGGTGGTGGTGGTGTCGTGGTGTGGTGGTGTCGTGGTGATGGTGTCGTGGTGATGGTGTCGTGGTGGTGGTGTCGTGATGGTGGTGGTGTGTGTGGTGTGGTGCGTGTGGTGGTGTCGTGGTGGTGGTGGTGTGGTGTGGTGATGGTGGTGTGGTGTGGTGGTGATGTGTGTCGTGTGGGTGAGTGTGTGAGTGGGTGCTGGTGGTGGTGGTGGTGGTGGTGGTGTGGTGTGTGGGTCGTGTGTGATGTGGTGGTGTGTCGTGGTGCTGGTGGTGGTGACGTGGTGGTGGTGGTGGTGTCGTGGTGATGGTGTCGTGGTGGTGGTGTCGTGGTGGTGGTGGTGGTGTCGTGGTGGTGGTGGTGTCGTGGTGGTGGTGTCATGGTGGTCTCGTCTTCGTGTCGTCATGGAGCGTCGTGGTGTCGTCGTGGTGGTAGTGTCGTCGTGATGGAGGTGTCGTCGTCGTGGTGTCGTCGTCTTTGTGGTGTCGTCGTGATGTCGTCGTGGTGTCGTCGTGCGTCGTCGTCGTTGCGGTATCGTCGTGGTGTCGTCGTGATGTCGTTGTGGTATCGTCGTCGTTGTGGTGTCGTCGTGGTGTCGTCGTGGTGTCGTCGTGGTGTCGTCGTGGTGTCGTCCTTGTGTCGTGGTGGTGGTGGTAGTGTCGTCATTGCGTGCGTGGTCGTCTTAGTCGTCATTAATCGTGATCCTCGTCGTCAGCGTAAACGTCTTTCTCAGAGCAGCTGTCATTATCCCATCATCTTTATTTTCACTTATTTGATCTGATCATCTTCTACATAGTTTTCATCGTCATCATCATCATCATCATCACCATCGGCGTCGTCGTTGTCGTCATCACCGTCGGCGTCGTCGTCGTCGTCGTCGTCATCACCGTCGGCGTCGTCGGCGTCGTCATCGTATTCTGTGCCTGGTCTCACCGCTCTTCTTGTGGTGGCGTCAGGCCTGTGTCCCTGAGCGGTGTCGAATTTCGTTTTCTTGTCTGTCTTGTCATCGTGATTGTAAAACCGTGTCGTCGTTCACTCGTGGTCATGTGTGTGTGTGTACCCGTCGGCGTCATGCGATTAGTGAGTGTCTACGCATTTTTTGAGATACATACATCAGTAATGAGTTCCAGACACTGATGGAGTTGCAGAAGCATCCTGTTACTGGACGATGTTGACGTATATCATTTCTCTTTTTCTTTTTTGATTTTTTGTTGGATAGAGCTTTGTTGTTATTGGCCGCAATTCCATGTGTACTCTATTTTTGTCGTTGCATGCTGCTAGATCAATGTCAGTGGTGTGGGACTCCCTGTGGTGTGCGTATTCCCCAACGTCGCTATCTTCCGTCCTATCGAGCGGTGACAAAGTTCGCCGCGGTCTCCGGTCACCCTCCTAACATCGACTCCTATTGCGAAATGCCTTCTGTCCATTGGTATTGTGGCTCTTTCATCATCTGGATGTAGTGGTGAGTGGAGAGCAGCTTTGGCGTATGTTGCTGATATAGTGTGTGTCCCATGCGGACGTCAGTGCCTCATTTATTTCCATTGAGTCACTTCGTCTGTCGTTGTTGTCCTTGTCATTAGATAAAGTCATCATTATAGGTGCCCGGCCGATCTCCTGCTGACACTTGTTTCGTTTTGCTTCATAACTCTAGTCGCCTTGTGTGTGTGTTCGTTGCTGTGATATGCTTCTGTTGATAGTCGTGATACAGCGGACGGAGACGAGGTGAGTTTTTCTTTCAACAGTTTGATCTTCTGTTCTTTTGTATATATCAAAGTTCGCTGAAATCATGCAGGGTATGAAAAGAGGGACGAAAATTTAGTGTCTGTTTCAGAAATGGATTAATTACAAAACTGAACTGGACGTTGTGTATGATCACAGCGATCAACAAAACGGTAATGCGTTTTGGATTGCTATGGATTGCTATGGATTGCTATGGATTGATTTGGGTTGCTTTGGATTGCTATGATTGCTTTGGATTGCTATGGATTGCTTTGCGTTGCTTTGGATTGCTATGGATTGCTTTGAATTGATTTGGATTGCTATGATTGCTTTGGATTGCTATGGATTGCTTTGGATTGCTTTGGATTGATTTGGGTTGCTTTGGATTGCTATGGATTGCTTTGGATTGATTTGCGTTGCTTTGGATTGCTATGGATTGCTTTGGATTGCTATGGATTGATTTGGATTGCTTTAGATTGCTATGGATTGCTTTGGATTGATTTTGGTTGCTTTAGATTGCTATGGATTGCTTTGGATTGCTATAGATTGCTTTGGATTGCTTTGGATTGCTATAGATTGCTATGGATTGATATGGATTGTTATGGATTGCTATGGATTGCTATGGATTGCATACCCATGTACCTAGAAAACCCGCCTCATGTGAGACAGGTAAATGCAATGTGAATCCCATGTAGAGCGGTTTGAGGCCCAGGCATGGGTGTGGAGTCGCTGTCTAAAACCAAACATTTACCTTTCTAAAACCTTTTAAATTTTTTGTAGCGACTCAATACCCATGTGTAAGGCTCAAACCATTAAACACTTTACCCCTGATCACTGAGCCAGCTGGTAAACATCTTATCGGTACCTGAAGACAAACACAGCGTCAGGCACTAAAGACGCACGTAGTCAAGGACCAGCTCCACGTCCTGTGGAGCGTCCCAGACTGATGCCGGCCCAGGGCAGCAAGGAGGACTCATCGCACTGCAGTGTGGCACCACCTCCCTCACAGGTTTCCACTTTGACTCCTGGGTGGGGAGAGGCAATTCGAGTAAAGCTGGATGAATGGATAGATGGATGGATGGATGGATGGACGGACGGACGGATGGAAGGACGGATGGATGGATGAATCAATGGATCGATCGATGGATGGATCGATGGATAGATCGATGGATGGATCGATGGATGGATCGATGGATTAGTCAATGGATGGATGGATGGATGGATGGACGGACGGACGGACGGACGGACGGATGGATGGATGGATGGATGGATAGATCAATCGATGAATGGATCGATGAATGGATGAATGGATGGAGGGATGGACGGATGGACGGATGGACGGACGGACGGACGGACGGACGGATGATGGATGAAAGGAGTGAGTTTATCAGCCTTTGTAGGCATGTAAGGCCATTAAGCACGAAAATCACAATAGAATAAGCGCAGAACAACTCACGGTGTCCCTGTGTATTCGCCTCTTTCGAATCGCGTAGAGAGACGCTGTGGGTGTGTTCTGGCCCCCAACCCACAGGGGGCTTCGAGTTGAGCATCTTGTCCCAGGATGCAACAGTGAGATCTATGCAGCTTCATACGTCGCAGCAGCAAGCCACAGCGATTGCGGGCGAGCGTTCTAAACACTGGACTGGAACCCCGACAGGTGTCAATAGCCATCAGTCATGTGACGTGGCGTCAATATCTCTCACTCACCTGACGTGGCGGAAATCCTCGAAACCGCTCGTGCCAGGCCACAGACCGTCGTGCTGGCGACAATCGCCGTGAAGAGCGAGAGGGAGAGTGATGGATGATGGGCACCGACGACCCCTGATGCCCGATACTCTACACGGACACTAGACCGCTTGTAGCCTCGTGACGTCAGTGGCAGGCCTGCAGGGCAGAGGTCACGGTGGTGGAGGCTCGACGCCTGTCTCTGGAAATGACGGACACGGTGTCAGGGAAATCGACACCGTGCGAATGACACCACTTCACCAACGGTGGTCGTGATTGGAGTCAATGATGAATATAATTATCTTGATGACTGTGAAAACGAAAACAAAATGGTAAAAGTTGAGAAGATAAAAATTGTCAAGTTTGAGAGAGAGAGAGAGAGAGAGAGAGAGAGAGAGAGAGAGAGAGAGAGAGAGCATAAAAGGAGCATAAATCAAGAGGACGAAAAAACGGAGAAAAAAAAGTAATACGGGAATCAGAATGAGAGAAGGCGAGTAAGAAAATGGATACCGTGCATTAAACAGGGGGTAAGTCTTGTATAATTTGCATTCTTGATTTTCATCTTCGTGATTTTTTTTTTAACACATTGAAACGAAACGGCGAAAACTATTTTCTTTGCTACACGCATTGAAAAATCTTGCACACGTGTCATTTCATCAAAATACAAACCAGAAAACACAAACAAAACAAACCAGAAAAACACAATAAAAGCAAACCAAAGCAAACCAAAGCAAACCAAAGCAAACCAAATAACATTACAATTATTTCCCCATTCGACTTCCGACACTCCTTTAACCGTCACGTTCGAACGTGCCGAGACACGAGTCGGGTAGTTAGTGGACACTTGAGCGGGTACGCCTAACGGAAAATCGCAGTCTACCCATACAATGTCACCCGACACGCCACAGCGGGCAGCACGGGGTGGGACAGTGTATTTGCTCTCGTCCACCCGTATTTGACCTTCACCCATGAAACTGCCAATTGTCACGAGGGGCACCCTTCTGACCCTCCAGTACCCACGACTTGCACGCACCCGATACCCAGGCCCTTTGAGCGGGTGTCTGATCAACGCCTCGGATCTGGCTCTCATTGCACCCGTATATATGGCGCCGGTGATCAATTT
>JAWQFJ010030631.1:25000-52082 GCA_034096865.1 Theodoxus fluviatilis | reverse complement strand
TTTAAGTCTACCCGTCCGTGAGGGTCAGGCAAGCACTGCAATGGGCCAGCTAGCTCCTTCTTGAAAAGACACGCTCAGAGTCACCACCCTCCTCCCCCAGAAACAACCCCCCTCTCCCCATCTCGTTCTTTTTCCTCCTCTACTCCACGACTGCCCCCCACCCCCACCCCCTCCTCCTCTGTCTCCGTTCTCAGGCTCGCCCTCCTCCTTTTCTTGTTACTTGTCGCTACCATCTCTTTTCCACCTCCCCTGTCATCTCCAATCCACATTTCACGGCCACACGACCAGCTAACTACTCAAGGCGTAGGCACGTAACGTGTCTCCCCTGCCTTCATCCCCAATAGGAAGCGGTCCCCCACCCCCGCCCCCACCCTTCTTCCCTCCCCTAGTGCCTTGGGCGTTAGGTCCCACAGGTTTGAAAGACTAAATCCCCTCACCACCCCCCACCACTGTCCTCTACAGGCGACATCAGCTCATCCAAAGAGCTCGTTACCATGACAACGCCGCGACTCTGACCCCACAGGTGTGTCGAGGTCTGACCCATGGGGCTTGAGAGAACAGTTCCCCATTCCCAGCCCTCTTTTGGCACGGTCTCCTCCTCCTCCTCTTCTCCTTCTGCTGCTGCTGCTGCTGCTCCTCCTCTCCTAGACACTTCACACACACACACACACACACACACACACACACACACACACACACACACACACCTCTTTAAACATGTAAGTGGAACGCAGGATGTACATACGAACAGACAAGTGTCTCTCTAACATGTTTCATACGTCATAGAGACGCCGTACGTATTCTGGATGCTGATGAGGCAATCAATATGTAAATGGCTGTGACAGACCGATGGCCTCGCAAATTATACATGCTCGTCTCTTCATTCGCTCCACTTCTTCCCTCGTCATATGAAAGTTTCCACATCCTGACCCAATCCACGCCGCTTTTCGTTCCACATTCCGCACCCACAAAGCCACATTACCGTCCTGCTTGGACTCAAAGCCTCTACGGCGAGAGAGAAAAAACGAAAAGGAGGAGGAGAAGGAGGACGAGAACGACGAGGACAAGGGGAGAGGGGCGAGGTGTCATTGTTTTTGAAGGCGACGCGCGAGGGGTGATTGTGAGCGGCTGACAGCCACTCCTGTCCCCTTGATGCATGAGGCGACGCCTCAGCGCCCAGGCTGTGGCCAGGACGACGGACGAGGGGAAACTGGCAGCGCCGGCAAGAATGCCGAGTGTCCTCTACAAAATGCTTCAAAAAACCTCGCACCGGCGCACAGCGGGAGAATTTATCACGGTGGCTGCACACCAATGGACACGCAAAGCCGTTGATGTTTAGGGGGAGAAAAGACGGGACGAAGCCTATGGTGGAAGGGAGTTAGGGGGGCTGGGAAGGAGGGGGAGAGGGGGGAAGGAGGGGGAGAGGGGGCATGGAGGGGGGTGACGATCAAACAAGATACACTTTTGAACGGGAGCTCGTCACAGAAGAGTCACGGCCATAGAGAGGCAGGCACGTCAGGATAGAATCGGGAGACATCGCTCGTTTGTGAAGATAACAACAGGGGGAGGACATTTTTGCCCACCTGTCACCTGAGACCTTCCATAATTGGACAAAGTCCAGCTTCGCTAGATTTCCCTCGGTATGTCGGCGTTGCCCGCCACAACGTCCAAGTCGACGCAGTCATCTCTAATAGAACACCCTGGATTCCAGCAGATGCGTTTTGATTTGTTTTTAATAACCTCCTTCCTGTTGTGTCTTTCCCGTCGATAACAAATACGTCCAAAATGTTTTTTTTTATATTGCAGCAGAGACAGAGGAAACTCCGAAGTGAAAAAAGTGTACAACCCTTGTTAAAAAAGGAGGGGGTGGTGTGGAGTGGGGTGGTGTGGAGTGGGGTGAGGTGAAGTGGGGTGGGATGGGGTGGGGTGGAGTGAAATGGTGTGGAGTGAGGTGGTGTGGAGTGAGGTGGTGTGGAGTGAGGTGGTGTTGAGTGGGGTGGGGTGGGGTGGAGTTGGGTGGGGTGGAGTGGGGTGGGGTGAAGTGGGGTTGTGGGAGTGGGGTGGTGTGGAGTGGGGTGGGGTGGTGTGGAGGGGTGGTGTGGAGTGGGGTGGTGTGGTGTGGAGGGGTGGTGTGGAGTGCAGTGGTGTGGAGTGAGGTGAGGTGGTGTGGAGTGGGGTGGTGTGTAGTGGTGTGGAGTGGGTGGGGTGGTGTGGAATGGGGTGGTGTGGAGTGGGGTGGGGTGGAGTGGAGTGGGGTGGAGTGGAGTGGGGTGGTGTGGAGTGGGGTGGGGTGGAGTGGTGGGGTGGAGTGCGGTGGTGTGGAGTGAGGTGAGGTGGTGTGGAGTGGGGTGGGGTGTAGTGGTGTTGAGTGGGGTGGGGTGGTGTGGAATGGGGTGGTGTGGAGTGGGGTGGGGTGCAGTGGGGTGGAGTGGAGTGGGGTGGTGTGGGAGAGCGAATGTTGATTGAAGAGGACGATTACTCATGAGCTTTGAAACTTTTTTCACGGACTTCAATGTGACTAGATTTTGAAAGCAACGTGACTTGACTTTAAAAGGTTTATACAATAAACCTTAGGCCGCCTGGCTTGCGACATAGAGAATTACACCGTCTCTTCAATTCTCCCCCCCCCCCCCCCCCCCCTCCATATTTCCCTGTAATTAAAAAACCTTGCCCGAGGACAAGCTAAGGCAATGGCATCGATTTTCCCTAATAAACTTGCAGAGTAGAGCGGATACTGGGGTGTTCGACTGATCAATTCTGGTCTTCATGGGCTTCGACAAACTGATGATTCATTCACACACAGTCATCTTGCCGTGCTGCGCGGTTAGACGGCCTTACCGCAAGTGGCCATTTAGCATGAGCCAGCTTGCTTTAACGACGGTCTCAAATAGCGCTGGCCGTCCCCAGTCCACACCGTGCCTTGCAGTTCCTCATAGAACTGGGCCTTCCCACTCCAGTAACGCCATCGTGCAGTGTGTCATTCCTCGGGTCCACTCAGTCTCTTTTAGTGCATTCACGCATTCATATCTCTTTAAAAGAATCATCCAGAGCCGTAGTCCAGCTGTTATGGCATCCCCATTGCAGCGGCTTTGTGGCTAGCAGATGCAGTGCTCGATAGAGCACAGACTTCTGACTGGTATCACTGGGCATGGCACTTAACTCTCGATGTCTTTCCCCACCAAGAAGTCAAACTGATGGCAATAGACAAGGGCGCTGCGCTGTGACGACGGGGGATACAAGTTTCCAAAACACAATTCTCCGAGGAACTGAAGAAAGAATACAAATCATTTCATGCAGTTTGATGAGTTAAATGAGGCATTTCACATGGTATCTTCGGTTCTTATTTTCTTGATTTCATCCATCCCTCCCCCTCCAGCCCTGCTGGCCATCCTTACGGCTTCAGCTTAGTGCGCGAGAGACACGCTCACTTCATGCACAGAAGCGATTGCTCCAGCGTAAACAAAGGAACACTTGCGACGAGTGTTTGTTTACCTCAGGAGGGGGAAAGCGCACGCCATGCACATTACCCCTGATGCACGCTCTCGCCTTTCCAAGCCTGGCTTGTTTCGACAACAGTAACGCCAGCAGACTTGGCCAGGAAGGTGCCAGTTCTGGCAGCGGAATGGAAGAAAGCACCAGAAAGAGGCAATGGTTTCGTCTTCCTTGCACACACCGATGCCAGCATCAAAGCAAGCCTCAGCACAGCAGTGCGCGCTTTGAGCATCAATGCAGCATCGCCTACCAAGCACGACTCTAAATGCTTCAACAGCAGCGATCACTTCTAGCTTGGCTGATCCCAGCACCTACGGCGTTGAGCAGCAAGAAAATCGTGGCAGTAGCAAACACGTACCACGACCAATGGGAAACCCCAAAAAGGGTGCATTGAGTACACGCACGTAGAGCAAAAAGCTGTAAGAACAAGGCTGTCATTGCAAGACTCCATGTCAGAAAGGAATGCCACCGTAGCGTACAAAATAAAAAGTCTGTTGGTACGGTGCTACGCTGTGTAGCAAAAGCGTTTTTAGCATACTGCCACGACCCAGAAAGCGCTTCGTGCATATTGCTACAAAGTAGAAAGCGCATCGCATCGAGCACATTGGCACATACAGGCAGCACTTCCAGTAGAGCGCCACAACGCAGAGAGCGCTTCCAGCATTGGCAAACAGACAGGCGGAGCTCTGAGAACTACCCTGCGCCACCTGCATGCCATTATCTTTACCAGCAGTAGTGAGGCAGTCCCTTCTCCTCTTATCCCACTCCTTCGTTTCCAACCCTCACCCCAGCCCCTCTTCCCGTAACACCGCCCTCCCTCTTTTTCCCCCCTTGCTCGGTCTGGTCTGCCTTCTTTCACCCGGCCCAGCTTCAATCCCCCAACCCCACCCCATCACACCCCACCCTCGCTCCCCAGTCTGAGCACATCCTATTCCTAGTGCTTCTTTTCCTTTCCCGCTAAACAGAACACCGTTTCGGCTCCATCCCCAGAAAGTCATCACACTTCCCTTTCTTCAAGCTGCCACAGTCATTACAAACATTGGCATTTTAAACCCTCTTTCCCCAGGGCTTTTGAATTCGAGTCATCGCACATCCTTCAATCAATTACAATTCGAAATACTCTTGTAATCTAATAGTGCCTGCAAGTGCAACAAAAACTTCCATTTTGAATCTTCGCCAAATACGACTCTTTCCATAAGGATCTTTTGGTCAGATGTAATCACACTTTTAATCAGCTTCCTAATTCTTCCATCCCCACCCCTCATTCCTCATTCATTTATATATTTCCTCTACCACTGCATTCAAACATGCACACACAGTACATATAGCACGCGCACACACACACACATACATACACACACACACACACACACATTCGTACCATCTAACGTCCAGTGCGTCCGCATTTGCTTAAACACGCACGCCCCATCCACTTTCTTCCCCCTCCTCTTTTCTTCGGCATTGCCCGTCTTTCACTACGGCGGGGTGTTCTGGCAGCAAGAAATGGCGGAGAGCGTCCTGACTACCTGGTAAATGGGAATGAGGATGTAGATAGTTTCCAGTTCCTCGCCCTTCCCCCTTGCCTTCCTCCTTACCCTCCAATTCCAAGACTTTGCCACCCTCCTTGCCCTACCGCTTACCTTCTTCCCCTCTCTCCTCACCTCTACCCTTCCTCAACTCCCACTGTTCCTGCTCACAAATCCACCCCCCTCCTCGCCAACTCTCCTACCTTGTTCACTCCTTCATCTACTCTGCTCATCCCTGACCTCCCCACCCTCCTTCCCCCACTCACCCCCCAACCCAGGACTCATGCCAGCCGTTCTTACTTAGTGATTGGCGGCAAAACAGCGTTTCTCCATCTTCCCCTCCCTAGGCCCCGCCCGTTAACCCCGCACTGCCCCGTAAACACATGCAGACTCTGCAGCTGGGAAAAATGACGACGTTTGGCCACGCAATTACTACATCCTGCTGTTTTGTTGTCAACCCTCGCCTCCTTTTTCACACGGCAGCCCCTCCACAGGCACACACACGCGCGCGTGCAATCACACACACACACACACACACACACACACACACACACACACTCTCTCTCTCTCTCTCTCATATACACTCACGCGCGTGTGTACGCATACGAACATATACATGTATATCAAACAATAGACACACACGCACGTGTACACACACACACACATACACACGCACGTGAACACCAAACACACACACACACATACACACGTGCGCGCGCGCATGTGAACACACACACACGTACGTGAACACAAACACACACACACGTACGTGAACACGAACACACACACACACACACACACACATACACACGGTCCCTGGAGGTGGTGGCGGTAGTGGTAGTGGTAGGGTTGATGGACAGACGAACAAACGGAAGTAATGTAGAGGTTAGATAAGCGGAGATTAGGAAGAAAAACATTCGTAGAAAGCAAGGATGGTGATCGACTGAGTGATAATGGGAGATAAATCATGTAGGGCAAGGTTAGAGAGAAGATGGGGGGGGGGGGGGGGGGGGGCGGGGATGTGGGGTCTGAAGACTGAGGTGCAGGGAGAGAGAGAGAGAGAGAGAGAGAGAGAGAGAGAGAGAGAGAGAGAGAGAATGTGTGCGCGTGCGTACGTGTGTGTGCGTGTGTGTGTGTGTGTGCGTGTGTGTGTGTGTGTGTGTGTGTGTGTGTGTGTGTGTGTGTGTGTGTGTGTGTGTGTGTGTGTGTGTGAAATACAGGAACAGGAATGAAAAAACGCAGCATTATTTTAAGATGGAAGCAGATCAAGGAGTCATCTACAGACGTATACATGACTCCACTCTTTTTTCATCTTGCGCAGGTAAGGTAGCAAGTCCATCATCGTGCAGTCATCGAGGTAATTGAGCTCCGCATGTCAAGGAAATCTTTCAATGGCTATCGATACGGAATATTTGCTCATTTTGCTGACGAAAAAGAACCTTTATCAAATGCATCGGGTCCACAAAGAATATAGCTAAATGACAACGACACAAGCTCATTTGATGGTACAAAATATTTACCAGGGTGGACAGGTGTCTAACCTGGTCGATTCCCCCATACTGACAAGCTGATGGTTTTTAAACATTCTACTCACGTTTTCGGTTCATTGTGAGACAATGCTGCCTGTGTGGTTCATTTACGCCTACTATACAATGCCAGATGAATACTCCAGGAGGGTAGCCGTTGAAAAGCTATATATAATTCAACCCTGCTAATGCATCAGTATCGATGCCACGTAGCTGTCACAGCCTACGGCAGCATCTAGCAATAGCTGCTCCTTGCAAGGGATATATGCGGATTGCTAGCACGCAGGCAATGAAGCAACTTCACGCATGAACAATGAACACAAAAGCAACACAAGTCGCGTTGTTATGGCACACCAAGCCGGCTTGGTCACACCAGGCAACGTGCATGTCCGCGGAAAATACAAACTCGACAGCTAGGAAAACAAGCATGACCAGCGAATCGAACTGACGGGAAACACACAAACAAACCCCCGGGCACCAAACCCATATGTGTGTGACCTAGCTGTGCGACTGCACGTCCTCCGTCTGGGCCTAATAACTCAAGAGACAAAGGCGGACCTCCTCTTGACCATTCACAACATCTTCATGTCTAGCCACACCAAATCAAGGCAGCCTATATACGCTCTCAAGCACATCGTAACCAATTGAAGATGAAAATGTACAGACAGATATCCAGAAGACGAAATCTCCGTCTTGGAATACTGCGATTGACGACTGGACACAGAGATGGGATCGACAGGCAATTCAGTTACGCTGCTCGAGCTCTCGTCCACATCATTTCACTAACCCACCATATATTCACCATGAATTCCTGCCAGTAAAGCAGCAGTCTCGACTGAGAGCTAGAGCATGTCTCATACTTACTTTGTATATTAACCAACAGAGCTTGATGTTTCGGTTCTTACTCTTCGTTCACTCTTGCTTCAGTACTGAGACTATCCACAGCCTGGAACTGCTACTAGGGGTCGCTTCCCGCCAGTGCTCCATGCCAAGCGTGCCGTCTCTCCGCTACCCTCCACCCCCAACCCTGGGGCTCGAGGGCCATGGGACCACCCTGGAGGGGGATCAAGGACACCCAATCTTACGCAGAGTTCGATCCTATCGAGTTGGCTCCGCAGGGGTCTCCCTCTCAAGACAGCCCACGACCATCCTTTGGAGTGCCCCGCGACCTTTCACCGGCTGACCTTGGAGGACACTCACTTGGCTCATGGCAGTGGTGTCCCTGCGTACTCAAGCCCAGAGGACTAGACTGAATGAAACTCTCCAATGGACTCGTAACGTAGCAACTTTAAACCTTTCATACGTGGAAGGGCTAATAATATCATTTTCCACTACATTCCGAGTCTCAAAATGTATCGGATGTTCCCTAGTCATGATACAGTTCTTCACGCCCTAAGACAAGACGTAATCGCGAACATAAGAGTATAAAATAAAGCCAGAATCATTCTGTGCCACCACGCTCATCTCCCTCTCTTGCATTCTCCCCACTCCCCGAGCTCCACCCCCGAACCCCACCCCCGCCCTAATTTTCTCTCATCAGCGTGAATCCCTCGCTTTCAGAGCCTCCTCCTGTGGCTCAGCCCAGAGGGGACTCGGGCAACTGGAGCCTGATTGTGATCTCAAACCACCGATGAAGATCAAGTGTCCAACCCACGCACGAGCTCGTCGCAGTCAACGTGCTGTGCCATTGAGTTGACCCACTTCGTACCTTGATATCGGTCGCTGCTTTCCTGCATTCGTCGTAACAACACAACAGCCTACCTCACTGACGCAAGGACTCAAAACAGCCAAACCTGGATGAAGACTTCCATGGACGCCAAGGCGGGGAAGATGACTCAAACGAGAGCTGGGGACGTGGGTAATGACGGATTTTGCTACGGTTGCGGGTTGTTCACTCAGTTCCCGAGGCATAAATCAAGTTTCCATGAGGAAACAGCCTGTGAAGTAGGGTGGGATAGAGCTGGTGAACAGTCTGGTTTCTTCTCTCAGCCACCACCAGTTGAAGGTATTCCACGTTTCCCCAAATGAATTCTCTGCCAAGAGCTGTGGGACTTCACTGGGACACTCTGGCCGAGTCAGATTCACCTGCGCCTTCGTACGTCATCCTTTTCCTACCACGCGACTTGTAACGTGTGACAAAGTCACTCTGCACCTCGTCCGCACGCTGAAGCGACCCAGTAGATAATTAATAGAGCGTGGGGGCGTTTCCCTGCATCGACCCAACGGCTAATTTGCCATTCCATTCGAAAGAAATTGTCGACACTTCGTCGAATTGACTTCGCTCCAACGCATCTTGCATAGGCATGACGGAGGCCGTCATTTGCTGGGGTGACAAGTTGCGTTTTCGGGGATCCGTGTTCTAAACCAGGTTGTGTTCCGCGACAATTCAGCAGTTATTCACCTCTTCTCCCTCATCTCGGTCGCAGCAGCTCTTTACTGGAGCAAACGGGGAGATTTATCAACGAAACGTCAATGGGGCAACGTGCTTCGTCCGGTATATTCAATCGTTTCCATAAGTCATGGCGCAAACTCCTGTAGTGATGTATAATACTTTGTAAAATGCTGACTATAGCTCTCTCTCTCTCTCTCTCTCTCTCTCTCTCTCTCTCTCTCTCTCTCTCTCTCTCTCTCTCTCTGCGCGAGCGTGTACATGTACATGTACATGTACGTGTGCGTATGCGTGCGCGGAGGCGTGCGTGTAGGTATACAGAATAAGTAAATCCCCTTTAATGTTATTCGATTTGCTCCAGCTTGCAAATTATTCTGTCATCCCCGTACTGAAACAAGATAAAACTGCAGAAAACCAGACGCAAAATGAACGTTTTTTCCCCACATGTCTGCGAGTCGGTCACCGCTGTTGTGAGCACGCGATAGGGGTCGTGACGGTTAAAAAACGAGCGCACCAAAAAAGTCCGCCTAATAGAGTTTGACGCACCCCAGGCCTGTTTATCAAGTCAAGCCGACTTCTCCACCAGATCAACTACGCTCCGACGCAGGCTTAAACCGCCAAAGATCGATGGTTGTAGGTCCAGATAGAAGCCATGTGCTGTGGAGTTGGGGGTCTATTTGCAAACTTGAAGGGGTGGGCGAGTCCTACCCGCACCCACCCCCAACCTCCCAACGTCGAAAGGGGGGGGGGGGTGTGTGAGTGGGGAGTGAGGGGGGGGGGGGGGGACGGGCTGGAGAGGGACTGTGGGGAGATAAACTATGGCAGAACACAACAGTAAGCAAACAGGTTTGGAGGGAACTCGAGAACCTGGGGCATTCTGACGGAAAGGGGCCACATGTCGATGTAAGCCAAAACTAGCACAGAGTCCCATGAATATGTAGCAGGGACACGGCGTAATCCTGGGATCGAATGTCTCTCTTTCCAGGGTAAAGCCTGTTCTCCTATTGCAAAACCCCACCCACCCTTTCCACGTGCAACATCCCCCCCCCCCCCTTCCTATATCCAATTGGCAAACACGTCCCCTGCTGCCCAGCCCACACTCTTTCAATGTCCCCCCCCTCCCTTCTTCCCTCTCCACACCCCCCACCTCTCCTCCACGGGTCTAGAACACCGCCCCTCGATCCACTCCGTAATGGCGTGGTGTTTGAGAAGGATTACCCGACTGCTGAGCAAAGGGGAGTTCCTTATTCGCCAAACTGCCAGCATTCAACCCATTCAGCGGTCTGCCCGCGCAGAAAGAGCAGAGAGGGCGCTCTCTATCCTCCGCTCAGACCGCGACCAGCTGTGCTCGGCACGCTGCGATATACCGGGGCTCCAGATCCCTGTTCACGACCCAACTCACAGAGTCAGATTGCCAATGTGTGCGTGTGTGTTAATGCGCGTGCCTGTGTACGTAAGGTGTGTGTGTGTGTGTGTGTGTGTGTGTGTGTGTGTGTGTGTGTGTGTGTGTGAGTGTGTGTGTATGTGTGTGTGTGTCTGAGAGTGAGCTGGAGAGAGATCGAGTGAGCGAGCGAGTGAGTGTGAGTGAGCAAGCGAGCGTTGAGAGAGAGAGAGAGAGAGAGAGAGAGAGAGAGAGAGAGAGAGAGAGAGAGAGAGAGAGAGAGAGAGATTTAGTATACGCATGGGTTACAACATGCGAGTGTTCACTTATATATATGTTGGTAATTTTGAGTTTTCTTTCATATTTTTCATACGTATGTCCGAGTGTGAGTGCTTACAATACGTGCCAGTATTTACATGCACATGCGTACATGTTTATGCAAATGCTTCTGTGGATTAATTACGAAGAGCTGCAGCGTTGGTGGTGGCGGTAGTGGTGGCGGTACGGGTGGCGGTAGTGGTGGCGCTGGCATCGATTTCACAGGCTAATTGACTAGGGGCAGTACGTCGCCATCATGCCTTGATTTGTGGGCCGAGATGAAAAAATGCTCAAAATATATGTGCTCTTCCACTGACGAGGTTTATCCCCCTCCATTCTGTCTGACTCACTCCGCACGGCTTGCCATCAATACTAGTGCTTGTACAAGACAAACTGCAGGACACATCACCACACAACGAACGTCACGACGCGACGAAAACCAGACTTTCCCCAGAACGAATGATCACTAGTGAACCAGTCCAGTAAGGGGGGATTGGAACTATGTCCTTCCCAGTTCGCAGAAGAGACAGATCATGCTTTTAATAAGCCACATCAATTCATAACCATCAGTCCTTCACGTCAGCAGAAAAAAACCCACCCAGGAAAGAGAATCACCCCTAGATAAAAGCTCCCAATAAAATTTGTATCTTCAACGAGATTTGCCTCCGGTGCGACAGAGAATAGCACTTCTCAACCGTCCTTGCAAAAGATCACACACAGCGCTTTTTAAGAGAACCAGGAAGCAAAGTTCTTTGACAGACAGTCGATCGCTTGGCATGTAAGCTTGCCCCAAACCGCCTTGCACGCGTTCTATTCTGGGAACTCTGGGAAAAGTGGTCAAAACTTGGCAAAGCAACAGATGCAACTATGCGGCTCTTTCATACCAAAAGCCGAGCTCAGCAGCTGTCGCTTAGCGATTTTGTTCACTATAAACGGCTACAGCCCCCCGAGGTGCAGGTAGCATTTCCATGTAGCCTCGGGGCACACAGCGCTCCACGCCAGTGGCGAAGCGTGACGCAGGCCAACTGCACACCATTTTCCACCCGACTCGAGATCGAGATGACTAAATACTATCTCAGCTCCGCATCGGAAGAGTAATGTAGTAGTTGCTAGATCCAGATCACACAGCTGGCCAAGATTGGGAAGGGAGAGAAACAACAGTTCTTTTCAACAAATCCAAAAGGTCCCATGCCCTCCTTTCAAATCAGTGGTAAGAAAGAACATAAATTATGAACAGTTGTGCATGCATTAAAGTCCGAACGAGCACGGCGAATATCAATGGACCCAAAAATGTACGAGGAACACATGCTGACGCACGTGTATTCTAACGGCAAGCACAGAGAAGGTCACAATTTACAACCAGCTACGATGTGTGTGCACTTTGTCATGGCTTCAGTGCAGCACGTGCGTACTACAAACGAAGTCACGTTCAAGACCGAATGTAAATGGATCAAGAGAAGCTGTAGAGAAGGGGGAAAAGTGGAACGGACATTTTATTGGACAGAAATACCTAGGCATATGGCAATGATAATCAATTTGGAATTCAACAACAAGTCGTAAAAGCGCCCACGTGCAAGGCCGGGTCGATGGCACAAAGACACGCGAGGGACGACAGGTCCGTACTTCCTCGTTCCTTGGCACACAGACACGTGTCTGCAGACTGACGCCTGCAAACACAAATGCATGCACACGTCACACACAAATACTCACAATTCACATGCATGGACGCAAGCAGGCATACGCATGCACACACACACACACACACACACACACACACACACACACACACACACACACACAAGGAGAGAGAGAGAGAGAGAGAGAGAGAGAGAGAGAGAGAGAGAGAGAGAGAGAGAGAGAGAGAGAGAGAGAGAGAGAGAGAGAGAGAGAGAGAGAAAGAGAGAAAAAGAGAGAGAGAGAGAGAGAGAGAGAGAGAGAGAGAGAGAGAGAGAGAGAGAGAGAGAGAGAGAGAGAGAGAGAGAGAGAGAGAGAGAGAGAGAGAGAGGCGCACCCTGAGGTACACGACATTTAAATGAGCACGACTACAAAACTGATAAACACTCGTCGCCTCATGAAGACGACCTGGCCTTAACTGACAAAATATGACGGAGCTGGCAACAACAACAATAACAAAAACAACGACAACAACAACAAAATATAGAAGCCATGAAAGAATGAGAGAAACTGAAGCACAGTATAGTGCAGACATAGGTTCGAGGCGTTGGCACGAGCGACATAGACATATATGACGTAGACATAGGGGCAAGCGGCAACTGCTCTGGATACAAGAGCCGCAATAGTTACCAGGAAAACGATACAACTCAACCCATCCAGCTTTCACAGAAAAAAAACAGTCTCAACAGCGATATAAAAATATAGAAAAGCTGGAGACCGAGACAGAGAAAGAGAGGAAAACCCATCAGAAACAAAGACAGACAAGTGGTCGTGAGAAAAGACAGACAAGGATACAGACGCGCAGTACCTAAAGTCGCCATGACCGCGAGGGGGGTGGAGCTGGCAGCAAGGGCAGGCCAGGACATCGCACTGGGGGCAAAGGAGTCCAGTAGCCAGGCACAGAAGGAACGTTACCCAAGGCCGGACGTGCACAGAGACCTCCTCAGGTCCTCTTCCTCTCTCCTCCAGATGATTTGCAACTCTCAGTATACCACAGCTTCTATGTCTGTCAACTCCTTGCAGTACTCCAAGCAGCCAGTGAACCCACCTGCCTGCCTGCCTGCTGTCTGTCTGTCTGTCTGTCTGTCTGTATACCAGTCGACCTACCTACAACACATCTACTACCTACCTACCTGTCAGCCTACCTACGGCCAGCGACCCACCTATCGCTAGTCCTTGTTTGTGGACCACACCAACAGTCTCGTTGTTTCTGCCCAAGTTGAAGGCGAGATAAGATTAACATGTTGACCTAAACTTACCCAGCACAGCGTGCGGCCCGATCAGATCACGCATACACAATAGTGACACACAGGCGCAGTGAACGGCCTGACCCACTGCAAATTGATCTCCAACTACGTCAAGTTCGTGGACATCGAGCCGTGTCGAGCTCTTCTTCGTCACACAATAGTGACACACGAGTCGAAGTGACTTGGCGTCATAAATAATTTCCTCACTTATGGAGAGAGAAAAAAATTCTGCCACTTTCCCCCTTTAGGCGCGTTTCAATTGACACATTAATTTTACCTGTGCGTCGCCCATGAAAACATAATCTGTGCCCATAAATCAAGGACAACATATCACAGGAGCGGGGAGGTGTGGATTACGAAATGATCCATGCCCAAAGCTCATTAAAATGACATTAATGCCGCCATTTGTGGTGGGATAAAATGGCAGGCAAGACAGACGTGATAAGTGGAAGAAGACACGAACATATGTGTTGCTGCGATGATCGCAGAAGCGACCCGTAGTTATGAACATATTTTCGTGTTTTGCCTGTAGGCAGTGTTTGCACCTGGTAGGTAAGGGTATGTCGACTTGGATCTAAAACTGGGAGAGCCTCACTAGGCTATCTGTCCGGGGGAGAAGGGGGGGGGGGGGGAGAGGGGGGGGGGGGGGGAGAATACTTCTGCAAAAAGCATATCCAAAGTCAAGTCAATGCAGAGAGGATTTTTGCTGTTTCCACGAATAATTTCCTGTGGAACCTACGTAACAAGTTATGGACTACATGGCAGGCACAATAACCCAGACTTTGCTTCACAGCGCAATCTCGCCCTGGAATATGTAGGAGGTAAAGCTCCTCGGTGCGATTACGGCTGACACGAGAAGGCCACCTATCAATGGACTCTCTCTCTCTCTCTCTCTCTCCTCTCTCTCTCTCTCTCTCTCTCTCTTTCTCTTTCTCTCTCTCTTCTCTCTCTCTCTCTCTCTCTCTCTCTCTCTCTCTCTCTCTCTCTCTCTCTCTTTGCTGCATTACGTCTCACTGTCGCATGAGCTTATCAGAAATTTGAAGCACAATTAACATCAGAAGCGCCAGCTTTTGTTGAATGCCCTTATGCTGTCTTAGGACCAGGAGGAAATAGCAATGATGACTACGATGGTTGTTGCAGTACATAAGGAAAAGGTGTGAACGGCGTAAACAGACAAAAACCTTGAGAAAGACTGTCAATGCAAAAAAATAAACTACTGACAGGATGGTAAAACACCGGTACCTCTTAGGATGCTCAAAAGAAGAAACGATACAAGTTGGGAAGTATGGAGTCAGTTGGCAAAGGCTACAGCAGGGCGATGACTGCAGAAAAATCTAAAGACAGAAGAAACATCATGAGAGGACAGGTCGAAGACAAAGATGAAAGGGCAGGAAGATGGTTGGGAGAGAGACCACACGATAAACGACACAATTACAAAACAGAAATGTCTTGGCAAAATCGGATGAAAAGGCTGATATCCAGGTCAGAATCTATATGGGACATGGTTTGGCATGGTCTAAGCAGCTTCTGTCCGAGACACACTGCCTGCCCAGACTGAAAGCTCCGAACGCAGACAGCAGTCGACTGACATTCCTGGTCACACAGACAGTCGGGGACAGACAGTCCCGGTCGAACACACGAACACACTGACAGAGTGGTCAGACACAATAACCTTGGCACAGTGGTGAGATACACGAACACACTGATTCTGACAAAGGTCAGACATACTAACGTTGACACAATGGTAAGAAACGAACTCACTAACCTTGAAACAATGGCAAGACACGAACACACTAACTTTGACACCCCGCTAAGAAACACTAACTTACTGACTTTAACAGCGTGGTCAGACACAAGGACACACTAATTTTGTCACGGAGGTAAGAAACACGAACACACAGATTTTGATACGGAGGTAAGAAACACGAACACACTGATTTTGATACGGAGGTAAGAAACACGAACACACTGATTTTGACACGGAGGTAACAAACACGGACCCACTGACCTTGACACAGCAGAGGAACATATGACAATCTGACCTTGACACAGACTCAGGGAGCTGGTGGCCCAGACTCATCCGCACTTATGATGCCACAGAGGGCCCTCATTCTGGTGTCTTCGTTGCCATGGTTACCAGACTAAACACGATCTCCTGGCCGCAGGGAGCGGCTGCGACAAGGAAGATAAGACGCATAGGTGGGTGACGACTTCCGCGCCTAAAAGATTAAAGACGGCACTACAGGAGGACAGGGGCAAGAGTCGAGATGAATCATCCTGGTGGGTGCAGTACCAGAATGCCACAGATAACATCGCCCGACGGATTCCCCATACACGGACCCTCGCCCAGAATTCGCCAGACAGCGAAACGTGGGTTGCCGTCGACTCTCTCTGCTAGAAGCAGCCAAAGATACACACTTACACGAATGCTCACACACACACACACACACACACATACACGCGCGCGCGCGCGCGAACGCACACACACACATTGAAAGGGAGATTGGACAACTGACTGAAGTTCGTTCATCAAGGTCCTACAGCCAGCAACACAGCTTATCTATGGTAAAATCTTCAGGAAGTCTCTGACGCGACGAAAACTGCATTTAATATAGATGCTGTTGAGATCAAATTCGTCAATTCTTCAACAACATTAACGATTCCACATTTTCGATTACTATTGACGTTTTGTCACATATTTCAACAACTATCGGCACCGCCACCACAACCACTTTACTACAACCACCACTGCCACTAGCATTACATTCCCCATTACCACCACAGCCACTGTCACTCTACCACCACACCACTGCCACTAGCATCACAATCCCCATTACCACCACAGCCACTGTCACTCTACCACAACCACAACTGCCACTAGCATCACAATCCCCATTACCACCACAACCACTGTCACTCTACCACAACCACAACTGCCACTAGCATCACAATCCCCATTACCACCACACCACTGCCACTCTACCACCACACCACTGCCACTAGCATCACAATCCCCATCACCACTACAACCACTGTCAATATACCACAACTGCCACTAGCATCCCAATCCCCATTACCACCACACCACTGTCACTCTACCACCACACCACTGCCACTAGCATCACAATCCCCATTACCACCACACCACTGCCACTAGCATCACAATCCCCATCACCACTACAACCACTGTCAATATACCACAACCACAAATGCCACTAGCATCACAATCCCCATTACCACCACACCACTGCCACTCTACCACCACACCACTGCCACTAGCATCACAATCCCCATTACCACTACAGCCACTGCCAATATACCACAACCACAACTGCTACTAGCATCACAATCCCCATTACCACCACACCACTGCCACTCTACCACCACACCACTGCCACTAGCATCACAATCCCCATTACCACCACACCACTGCCACTAGCATCACAATCCCCATCACCACTACAACCACTGTCAATATACCACAACCACAACTGCCACTAGCATCACAATCCCCATTACCACCACACCACTGCCACTCTACCACCACACCACTGCCACTAGCATCACAATCCCCATTACCACTACAGCCACTGCCAATATACCACAACCACAACTGCCACTAGCATCACAATCCCCATTACCACCACAGCCACCACACCACTGCCACTAGCATCACAATCCCCATTATCACTACAGCCACTGCCACAAGCATCAAGCCCCAGCACCACTATACAACCACTGCCGATATACCACAACCACCACTGCCACAAGCATCAAATCCCCATTACCACCACTCTACTGTCATCACTCAACAAACCTGAAGACAGAGTGAGGAGAGCGAGGACGGGGGCGCGGCTGTCAAGGACGGAGCACCACGTGGACAGCGGAGATAGACTGGAAAGTCTATCGACGTACGCAGTCAAAAGGGCACACATCATAAGCTCTGCTGCGCTCTCCAATCGCATCTACTGTGAACAAGAACTCTGCCATTTGAGGTCCCGCATTAGTAGACTATTTTTACACGGCATCGACAAAAAGGTCTCTCTAAAGCTGAAGTGTTGAGAACACCACATGTAGTTCCTACAGATCCAATCGGGTACAAAACACACAAAAAGCCTAAGAATCCACTCTGAAGACAATCACATTACATCCGGTCATGGGACGAGTCATCCGTCCCTTAAACAGTTAAGCAGCTATATCAGTGTCATTTTTTGCTTTATTTTCATGGACCACATGCGTTCAATGTGTATAAGGGCAGGGAACACCTGAAAAAAATACCACGACTGTGTATTTAGAAACACAGACATGACTTTCGTGAAACAAGACTAAAACAAAATTTTCCCCCAGAAGTTCCAAGGCACTAAAAAGAACAAGTCAACATAAACGGCGACAGTGAGAGAACATTCAGTTTACGGGGAAAGGTATTATTTAAATTACAAATAACCAATAATTACAGAGAGTAATCATATTATATTACAATCATTCTCCAAACCATTCTCAACACTACCATCTCCAGCACATTCAATTGATAAAAGTGCAGGTAGAACGTATTGTTAAATGAGTAACCTTTCTTGACTTCTTTTCAAGCAAGATTGTGAGTTAATTTAGTTTCACAATTATTCCAACCGAAATTACGTTCCCAATTAAAACTGCTCATCAAGATGTTGAACTGCCTCTTGTTCCCCTTGAGTATTTCTGTATTCACATGCTGCCTTCATGAACAGTACAGAAGTCCTCAGTTAAAAGGATCAGCCAAACCGAACACAACTGTACAAGGATATGATTCGAATTCGATTAGCAATGTTTCGCTTAATCAACGTCTTGCAATATGAGTTTTCAATAGCAATGTTTAGTTTTTAGCCAGGTCACGAGGCAAAAATCATTGTTCATGGACGCCAAGCTCTCTGCGGGGGCGGATAAAAACGCTTGCAGTGAAATGAATGGGGATCTATCATAAACTGAGACTGTGGGTTATTTCAGGTTTCCTATTGCTTGATGTGCATATCCATCACATAACGTTATTTACCCAGCAAAATCCATTACTGTACGGTATATGTTGCTCCCAAACAGTCACGAAAGATAGTCATCAAATCAGAGCTTAGTAATAAAGACTTGGTCCAAGTGCAAGTAGGTTGGGGAACAAGTGTCTCTCTCTCTCTCTCTCTCTCTCTCTCTCTCTCTCTCTCTCTCTCTCTCAACATATAATATAAAACACTGACTTTTTCGGTCGCTGGTGATTGTGTGCTATCCATATTTCCCCCAGCGACAAAATAAATAGGAAAAAGCTCGTCATGACAGAAGTCGCACTGGAATTATTTTCGAGTACGACTAATGTACAGAGGAACTCTTGAACAGAACTTCTTTATGTTAGATTTTAGGTCATGGTGGATTTATTTTTGGTCTTTTTGGCATTGTGTGAGTTGGTGTTGACACTAGCATGTACACCTATCTAGCTTAGTATGAATGTATGTATGTATGTATGTATGTATGTATGTATGTATGTATGTATGTATGTATGTATGTATGTATGTATGTTTGTATGTATGTATGTATGTACGTACGTACGTACGTATGTATGTATGTATGTATGTATGTATGTATGTATGTATGTATGTATGTATGTATGTATAGAATAACGTCATAAAGCTCCAACATGCTCTGTTATCCATGAGGCCATGGAAGTGGAAGGGGGTAACGCTTGCATTCCTTTGATATTGCTCTTGATGAATGTAATCAATTTCTTGCAATAAAGCGTTTTGATATGTATGTATGCATGCATGCGTGTATGTGTTGGCGTGTCATGCTGTGTGCATGTAAAAGGGCATTGTAGTCATACATATTAATTGATTTCATTATCATGGTTGTTCTGAATTTTATTATAACTTTTATAATCATTAATGACCCATGTATGCTGTTGACCAATTTAATTTCCTTATGGATTAATAAAATGATATGAGTTATGAGTTATGAGATATTCTATATTCTATTTCCATCTACATGTACAAATATATTAATAAAAACTTCTAATATTTGACAAATACTGAGAATGTACGACAAGCATAACTTTGTGTTGTAAGACATTGATTACAAAGCAGTGTGAATTAAACCATGAGCTGCCATAACTTGCTATCTGAAACGGTGCCAAAACTGGGTAAAGTTAACATGTCTGCTGTCCGTGGGGTTGAGCAAAGGTTGCACTGTGACAACTGTCTACAGCCAGATCAGACGTGAGGACTTCAAAGCCGTCCTGGCAGAAGGAAGCCATGCTGGAATGCAGGCTACAGTCTAAAGTTTAACTTCGTCTGTATTGCTTTCAATCGAAAATATTCATAAATGCAATTTTCTTGGGACAGGAAGTTTCCAATTCATATTCTAACTTCTTGAAAATCAGTAACGTGACACACGGCATATAAACCATGTTATTAAGTATTGGCGTGTAACCATGGATCATGTGAAACTGAAGCCTTGTTTTCTTCTAACCTGTACCGTTAAGCGGTGAGCAACGTTGCATGGTCATTTCCTTTTATTGTGCTCAAAATTTTAATTCAACAGTTAGTCTGATACACATCACTCCTTGAAGAAACATATTCTATATCAAACGTGAACTTTTTTCTTTCCTCTTAGAAGTGTAAAATGCAAAAATGAACACATTTCACCTCAGACCATTACGTCGTTTTCGTCAATTCAGTGGGAAGAGGTGGTGATTGTATCAATGCAGAGAAGGAAACGTTTCATTTAAGTAAGTTTACATTTTCTAAGCTATTTCAGGTGAAAGAATTGATCGCTGAATGATTGTCAACGTGGGACAGGACCACAACAGTGCTTAATTGATGGTGGTCAACGTTAGAACTGACCACAGAACTGTACAATGATGGTGATCAATTGATCACCGTCAAAAGATTGCTGTGTAAGCACCAGTCACTTTGGTCGCTTCGAGATTTGCCCGCAGCATTGTTCAGAAGACGTTGGTAAGTGTGGGAAAAGACTAGAACATTCCACCCATGATAGCCTGATAGTGCTGTGTGTGAAGAAGAACTCGTAACTGCTAGAATGCAAAGGAGAAGCTGAAGCCAAGGCGACTATTGGACAACTCAGACTCGGTTGGGCAGAGGGCCAGGGAGGTGTGCCGTTCGCCTGGGATGGAAACACGCATGCTTCACGTGCGCTCCTCATCACTCGCGTTCCTGAGCTCCACGCACGCAGAGGCGCACTTGCACGTGCATACACAAACCCAACAATCAAAAACACACGCACGGTACGCGCCGGACGAAAATCAGGGCGTGTGCAGGAATCCTGCGCTCGAGGAATCGCCACAAGACCCTTCCCTGGCAAGCAGACACTTGGATGAGCAGCGTCAATAAACGATATTCTCCGAGGCAAATGCAACTCAAAGTCTCATGCCATTGGAAAGGCATGGACGGATGAAAACTTGCGAAATAATGCTGACAACAACACGATAAAAGAAACACATTAACATTTTAACATGCAGGAGTAGAAACTGCTCAAGAAACAGACTCACCACAGACGCCACCTAAATGCAACAAACACCGCGTTTTAATTAGATAACTGCAAGATCGCCATGGTGATTAACGAAGTCATAACTATTTCAGACTTAATTACATTTTTTTACATTTAATTACATTACACCGACCAGTACCTCCAGTTTGACAGTCACCAAACGCTCGAACTGAAACTGGGAGTCATTCAAACTCTCATCTACAGAGCCAACACCATCTGCTCAACGGACGAGGCGAAACAAGAACTCGACCACATCAAGAAAGTCCTCAGCGTGTCGGGATACCAGAAGTGGGCGTGGGACATCCCGGATTCGAAGAAAACTACACCTCACCCTTCGACGGAACGCCAATCCCTTTGGAAGGGCCACGTCACCATCCCCTACGTCAGGGGCGTCACGGAGGCCCTCAGCAGAAAGATCAGAAAGCGGTGGATCAGCGTCCACTCCAAGCCTATCAACACCATCCGTAGCAAACTTGTTGCTCCTAAAGACAAGACCGACAAAATGGACAAATCAGGGGTGGTCTACAGACTGAAATGCAGTGACTGTGATGAGGACTATGTGGGGGAGTCGGAAAGGAAACTGCAAAAACGTGTAAAGGAGCACCTCCTCGAACACAAGTACCACCTCGACAACGACAACATCAGTGTGCTAGACAGGGAGCAGAGATGGCTCCAGAGAGGAATGAAGGAGGCTATTTACATCGCAGCCCACAGCCCCACCCTGAACCGTGACCGGGGCCGACACCAACTACCAGCGATCTACTCTTCGCTCGTTCAGTCACACTGAGTTTACTCACGGGAGTGTGAGACTGAACCCAGTTCTCTCCAGCCTTCAGTTTGCTGAGGAAGATCCTTGGATAAGGATCGAAAGCTACAAGTGAGTGGCTTCCTTTTTTGTTTGTGAGACAAGTATAGATCTGTAGCCATTATACATTTTTCTATTTTTAATATGGAGGGATTCTCCATTAATCCATGTGTTCATAATAGCAAATCAAATAAACGCGAGCTCTTTGACAACCTCCTATCGCTTCGTAGATATCTTGGTACAACTGATGTCCACGTCATTCAGACCTTAGTTTAGCAGCATATCTACTAAATGAACGTGAGCATCAGAAGAATGTTGCAGTTGCAGCAGCAGCAGAAGCGGGAAGGAGGAGGAGGAGGAGGAGGAGGAGGAGGAGGAGGAGGAGGAGGAGGAGGAGGAGGAGGAGGAGAGGAGGAGGAGGAGGAGGAGGAGGAAGAGGAAGAAGAAGAAGAAGAAGAAGAAGAAGAAGAAGAAGAAGAAGAAGAAGAAGAAGAAGAAGAAGAAGAAGAAGAAGAAGAAGAAGAAGAAGAAGAAGAAGAAGAAATCACGATGCCGATGCGAGGTTTTCAAGGGTTTTGCAAAACTAGTCTTCAAAGTTTATGTTGATTGATCCAACTCATGCTACGTCAAAACGACGAAACACAGGTTATGCGGCGGCATGTCGCCAAAGTACGCTGCAATCATGCAAACTTTCATACATCAGATTCAGGAGCTACCTCGGGGGGGGGGGGGGGGGGGGGGGGGGGGGGGGAGGAGGAGGAGAAACACTTTGATCGCAGTGTTCTCAAAATGACTGACAGTGTAACAGTATACAGAGGCCATTAGAGAGGTCAACATTAAAGTTCTCGTATTAAATGTATCCAGACAACAAACTAAACAAACGGATGGATGGACAGGCGCCCCACCATTAGCTGATCAATTCCATCATTGCTCTTATCATGAGCGAGTCAAATTAGGAATCGTAAAGGACGGGAGGGGGAGGGAGGGGGAGGGGGAGGAGCAGTGAAGCTTGGAGTCCGTTGGTGACGCCCTAGAAGGTGGCCCCTTAACCACTGAGACGGGACACGCCCCCGCCCCCAACAGCATGGCAACCCTGACCCAGACATGCACGTCTCCCCCAACAACGCAACCCCAGCAAAGGAATGCTCCTCTTTGTCTGCCGTAGTCCGGATCAGCCCCTACATGACCACACCCTTCTCGCCTTGAGTGTGTGTGTGTGTGTGTGTTTGTGCATGTGTGTGCGTGCGCGCGCGCGTGCGCGAACGCGTGCTTGTGTGTGGATAGGTAAAAGACGTGCTCGAGTGTGTACCTGTAATTATGAGTCACTGGCGTGCTTGTGTGTGATTGTAAATCATGGAATGAGCGCATAAATGCATCTGAGCAATTTGCCCGCTCCCCCCCCCTCTCTCTCTCTCTCTCTCTCTCTCTCTCTCTCTCTCTCTCTCTCTCTCTCTCTCTCTCTCTCTCATTGTTAATCATATTCTTCATATACCTTACCAACTGTTGTACATGGATTAGCTACTGTGTATTTTGTGTCTTAATTATCAGTGTTTTCATTTCTTTATGAGCAAGGACAATTTGTAAGAAAGGCAGAAATGCCTAAAATTTCATCCTTGATAAATAAAGAATCAATCAATCGCTCTCTCTCTCTCTCTCTCTCTCTCTCTCTCTCTCTCTCTCTCTCTCTCGCTCTCTCAACACCTCCCTCCCTCCGCTCACATTCAGCATCACCGCCGAGCACCGTGAAGCGAGCAAGAAGCGAGCAGGAGGTGTAGAGCAAGAGGTGTAGCAATGGCGTCACGGCAGAGTAAGAGCGCCGTGCCCTTTGTGCGGGGCTGGGCCGTGTTTTCAAGACTCCCATAGCCAGAGCTATTTCTGCGCAGCAGCACCTTGGCCCAGCCCCCTCTGGAAAGAAGAGAATAAAGCAATCTCTCTTCGCATCTCGCCAGCCCAAACAGACGGCCGCCCCTTTCCTACAGCCTCATCCCTCTGCTGCTGGGAATCCTTGGAGGCGGAAGAGGGTGTTTCTGTATGTGTGCGAGTGTGTGTGTGTGTGTGTGGGGGGGGGGGGGGGTTGTTAGGAGTGGGGCATTGCTGGTGGTGGTGACTAGGAGAAGGAGTGGGGAGGGCTGAAGAGGGGGGAGGGGGGGGGAGATGTGGAAGGGGGGTTGTGGGGCTCGGGTGGGTGTTGGATGGTGGGTGTTGAAGTGTGGGATGGGGGTATAATGGGGATGGGGGTATAATGGGGTTGGGGGAGTGGGGTGGGTTGCGCCGAGGAATTGGGATGATAGAAAGGAAGTTGCAGGATCTGGGGAACTGTTGCCGCCATATTGCCGCGCTGCCTGGCGTGGAGGCGTCGTTTGTGGCCGGACACGGCAGCCATCAGTTCTCTCCTTCACCACAAGAAAAAAGGATTGGAAAAAAGGAAAAGGCACAGAGAGTGAGAGAGAGAGAGAGATAGAGAGAGAGAGAGAGAGAGAGAGAGAGAGAGAGAGAGAGGGGGGGGGGGGAGGGGGGGGGGGGAGGAAGGAGTAGAAGGGGGAAAAAACTAGAGCAGCTAGGGCTATGAGGAGGATGAGTAGGACGGGTGGTTTGGGATAGATGGGAGACACCCTGTCAAGAGTAAGGAGATTGGGAGAGGGTAGAGAATGGTGAAGAAGAGAGCTGGAGAATGGGATGGAAGTGGAAGAAGGGATTATATGGGATGAAGGTGAGAAGGGGCTAGGGAGACGGCAAACCTGGGTTGAAGGAATCAGAGTAAGAGCGTATGGATGGGAGGCCCTAGTTAGGTCGAGAAGATGTTCGCTTTGCTGTGTCGTCGCTGCTGGCAAGCCCGATAATCGGTGTACTGCAGGGATCGATGAGTTGCAACCTTGCACATGCTGATCAACCTTTCCTGAGAAGCCTTTCGCCATAAAATAATAAACCCAGATACAGCATACTGGGCTGTAAGTTACCGCACTCAATTCTCCGTTACTGTTATGACGAAGATAACTACAGAGAGGAAAGTAAAGCATGAAGGTGGTGGGTACCAGTTGCATTGCAGGATGATAAATTGGTAGAAGACGGTCAGAGAGAAATGAGGTGCGATGAGGTGGGGCGTCAGGCTGATGGAATTCATGGGGTGGAAGGTGGATGGAACGAGAGACAACATGAGAAGACGGAGGACAATGTCTGTGCAGACCTGGCAGTGTGGAGACATGAGGGCGTGAGACAGAATGAAGTAGCAGGAGGCAGGAATGGGAGGAGACAGCGCTTAAAGAGCATACTAGAAGAGAGAGGATGGGTTAGGCGTCACTTTTCTGGCTCCGGGGTTCTGCTCAACGAGGGCACTGCCACCTCGAGGGTCTGGAGCCGCCACCAGGCAGACTGGTTCCAACACCGACACCGGCCTGCAGGAGACCACCACTCACAGACCAGCTGGGCGCCGGACGCGGGGTGTGAAATGCGTTTAAGCTCGTCTGTTTCACGCAGCGACCGTCGGGGCCAAATCGAATTCGCGGCCGTGAGACTCACTCCACTTCTCTCGGATCTGAACCGGGCTCTACCAGCCGGTCATCATCAGAGCGGTCATCCCTGACAAAGCCGCTTGTTTCAGCACTTCCAAACTGACCACGTTTCCAGTATTCACACACGCTCCGTGTCTACCATGCGTGAACGAGGCAATACGCTTGATAGTTTTTTACACACGTCATGAAGCGGGCGAAACAGAGAAAGCCTGATTCGCAATAGAAATGTGTGTGTGTGTGTGTGTGTGTGTGTGTGTGTGTGTGTGTGTGTGTGTGTGTGTGTGTGTGTTTGTGTGTGCATGTGTATGTATGTGTGCGTGTATATGTGTGTGTGTCCGTGCGGGCGTGTGTGTGTGCGTGCGTGCGTGTGTGTGAGTGTGTGTGTGTGTGTGTGTGTGTGTATGTGTGTGTGTGTGTGTGTGTGTGTGTGTGTGTGTGTGTGTGTGTGTGTAAAGATCAATAATGACATTCAGATAAGCCAATTCAGACAATTTTCGAAAAGTCAATTGGAAAAAATTGTTAATATATTCATTACACGCCATGTAAGTGAACAGCAAACGGAAACTGTGAGGTCAGCATTTCACCTGTATTTGTTTTCTTTTCTTTCAAATTTATACCATCCTTAATATCCTACCCATGAATTGAATCTGCCTAATAACTAATCATGAAGGCAACATAAATAAAAGGACGGGCGGTTTGTCTGAAACCTGCTTGCTCTAAGCAACCACATGACATGTGTGAGTTTTAGTGATCATGAAATACTTTTCTTTCTCAGTTGTGACAGTTGCGTCGTCTATCATCCCCGATGTAATCTCACACATGCAGTCGTAATGAATCTGTTTTGGTTGGACGAAAAAACAGACATTATTTTTACAAATCCGCCAGTATGAGTCATGCATGTAGTAAACAATGCTGTAATATATTATTTTACATTATGATTATAAACAAATGATTTTATCACTTTCATAGTTTGCTCACAACTAACACAGCAGGAGTCCATCCTTCTGCAGATAGCCAGACGCATCTGACGATGGAGTGGCCACACGCTGAGGCAACGGACTGAAAATATCACACGCCAGTCCTTGGACTGGAATCCCCGAAGAAAATGCGAAGTGTGCTGCTCAAAGAGGAGCTCGCAGAGGAGATAAAGAAGGTAGTAGGGACAGCGTGTGGAACTGTGAAAAACCCCGCCAGAACCGAGTTCGATGGAGGACTGCTGTTGAGGCCCTATGACCCGCCAGCAATTGCAAGGAATAAGAAGAAGGCGCGGCTTCCTTTCTTCTCTTCGTGTATAGTGCTATACTGAAAAACGTATAGCATGTACCTCTCTGAATAAGGCCAATGACCACATAATACAATTTTCTCCTCTCTCTCTCTCTCTCTCTCTCTCTCTCTCTCTCTCTCTCTCTCTCTCTCTCTCTCTCTCTCTCTCTCGCTCTCTCTCGCTCTCTCACGCACGCACGCACGCAAGCACGCACGCACGCACACACACACACACGCACACACACATGCATGCACACAAACACACTAGCTAATGCAAATCGAATGATCCAACTAGGCCACACCACCCTTGCACACACGATGACGCACATCCATGTGTGGCATCAAGGACATGAGGCCAAGTTGGGGCAATTAAGCTACGCTTGCGTCACAACGTTCAAATGCTCAAATTTCCCCCCTATTTTACGAAAGGCAGC
>JAWQFJ010030631.1:10000-15000 GCA_034096865.1 Theodoxus fluviatilis | reverse complement strand
GCACACACCGCGGACATGCACTTACGGCTGGTTACTCTCAAAGGGCAAGCAGGCCTATTCCCGTCCACGGCGTTGAACAGGCGATAATGGGAGTCCCGATGAATGGACCCGCACCACGATAGGCAGAACGGACTGCACACAGGAGCGCGGTTCTCGATTCCAAATGCCACCAGGCTTGTGACTCAGAGGCGACGAGGCATTCACGGAACGTTGGCTACGGAATGATCACTGTGGCGTTGTTGCTGAAGGGCCACAGGAAAGATCGTGCATCAGGAAACGGACCGAGGATCATGGACGTCGACAACTTACACCTCCCTTCCGAATGGGACTCCTCAGGGCTCCAGAGGCCAGGTTCGTGCGTAGGAAGAACACGACACTGTCGACACAGCTGCAGCGTTATGCGTTCAGGCAGCTGTGGCGATTTCGACTGTGACACCACGTGTTGAACTTTCAGCTCCTCTTTTTGAGTTCAGTTGCGACGCCTGCAACAGCTAGCTAGGGCCGTGACTTGGACAACCCTTGCCAGCACGGCTCTCCTTTGAATTTGGCTGTTACAGATTTCACGCAGCAGGAACAGCGAAACGTCACGCCTCCACCAGCTGAATCGACGCGAATCCAAGTGGCTCGCCGGGCGTTGGATCAAGCGTGACTCACAGTCGACATTCAAGAAGGGCTTTTTTCCCCCTTCGTGGCCAAGCGAGCAGGAGATGGCGTCGCTTCTCGAACAAACAAGTGCCGCCCCCGGCTTGAGACCAGCCGCATGCTAAATCTATTCCGTTTAGAGGGTTATTCCAGGCCAGCGTCTGTGCGGCAGCTGGGACAATCAGTCCTGCATTCCCAGCCCCTAGAGAGCAGCGCGGCTGGAGTGTGGACAAGTGGCAAGCCAATTGGAGCGGCTCTTGATGGATGGCCTCGATGATGACAGCGTCCGAGGAGGGTCAGACCTTGGGGAGGTGAGAGGCAGGGGCAGGAAGGTGGCGTAGGGAGAAGGTGACGAGGGGTGGGGGGTGGGGCGTTGGAGAAGTGCAGAGCTGAGCAGCACGAGGCGGCGACCCTTGTTGCTCCCAACACTCCAAGACAAGCGGGCTCGGCGTTTCCGCCCCCAGGAGATCCAACCTCTCGCGCTCTTCAAGTGGGTCGGTCTCCCTTTCCCCAACAGAGGCTCACAGCAACTTTCTCTTTCCCTTCACGGGATCTTCTGACGCCTGCCGGATGTGGGTGACCGTAGAAGTGAGCCAAGAGAGCTGACTTCCTTGAAGTGTGGTGGGTGATCAGTGCGAAAAGCAGAGGCAAGTGTGAGACAGAGGCAAGGTGGCTGGCGCCTGGCTGCGGCCCGGACGAGACAAGAAAGCGTTCCCCCAGAGCTCGGGCTTCGCCCCAGACGGCGAGGTCTGGCACCAGATCGCGTGCTCCCTCTGCGCAGCCGCCAACCCTTCCGTCGCCCTCAGCCTCTTTTTCCCCCTTCTCTCTTTCTCGGCCTATCTCTCCACAGGTCGTTCTGCCGATGCCAGCAGCCGGCTGACCCTTTCCCTGCGCAGTTTCAAACTACCTGGATGACCTTCAACCTGACAGTCACGTCCCTCCACCGCCAAAGCCGACTCGCTGTGACCGTCAACGGCAGCGTCGTACCTTCTGTGTCCCCAGATGACCACCCGAAGGACAAGCGACCGTCTGGCTGACCGTCCGTCTACGTGCGTCTCTGACTCGCACTGTCTGAGCGTCGCGCCAGACCGGCCCCTGCTATATACCTTATCACACAATCGTATTTACCCAGCTCATTCTATCCTCCCCGATCTCTGAACCCATCCCCAGACAACAGGGTATCAAGTCCCTCCCTCACCACCACTGGCAGGGAGGTGCTTCCCGTCCCGCACAATGGCAGCGCCAACGCGCCAATAGAACATCTCCCTTTGTGAAACTAGACCCCGGCAAACAGCTACCCAGCCCCCGCTCCCCGCCGCATGGGACTTCCAGCACTCGGGGTGGGGGGTGGGGGGTGGGTGGAGGCAAGACGCAAGAAGGGGGAGAGGGGAGTGAGAGATTAAAAAGAAGAGAGCTGGACGGGGAAGAAGGAAAAGAGAGGGACAGAGGAAGGGGGGTGGGGACGTTACGGGAGGGGAGGGGAATCAGGCAGGGTACCAACCAGCACAGTGGCGAGATGTGGGCGGAGAGGATGTCTCGACACGTCCCGGGACAGAGGCGAGAGGGGGGAGACCCAAAGAGGGGTGCACGAGGAGGATGGTGGAGGGTGCAGGGGTCGGGATGGAGCCGCTGAGGACAGGGGTAGTGGTGGGGTAACGAGGAGGTAAGGTGGGAAAGGGGGAGGGGGAGGAGGGCCGACCGAAGAGGATTAGACAGACCCGTGTATCTTCCTCCACGCCAAGGACAGTGCCCACCACGGCCTCAATTTTTCTTTTGCTTTGCTGACACGTGAAACAGGACCAGGGCGGCAACAGGTAGAAAAGAAGGGGACGGGAAGACAAGGCAGGGGGTCGCTTCGGCCGGGGTTTCTCGTGAATGGCTTTCATACCTGAGTGCCGTGATTGAAATATCTTGCCACTATTTATCATGATTACCAATCACAAAGGGAAGAGCAGTCCCGTGGCCGCCATTAAGGTTCCCGGCACAAGTGCTTTGTAGGGAACAATGGCATCATCTTTCTCCAGCCCTCGCTTCCTCTCTCTCCCTCCTTTTCTCCCCACGTACCCCCGACATGCCCCGCACACACCCGTCCAAATCGCACCCCCCCCCCCCTTCTCCCCATACCCTTAACTCCCCTCCTCCTCCCCTTTCTCCCCTTCTTCACGCCTGCCTGCACCCCTCCTCTCCCAGATTCCTTCGCCGGGTCCCACTGCCAAAATAAACCCGACTTGCCATTGCAGGCTCCGGTTTCGCTGCGGCCTCATGTGGGAAAAACTTCCAGCAGACTGGAAAATACCTACTCAGAAAGAAGTTAGGCGGGCCAGGCAGCTCCTGTGAAAACCTAGCCTAGGCTCCAAGTGATTAGCTGGAGCCCTGGGCTGGAACTGCGGAACAAATCAAGGAACGCCGCAGTCATGATTATGAATACGGGGCGGGCCGGGGTACAGCTCGCTCTCTTGTTTTTGCGCGGCAGCCCGAGCTCTTTGAAAAGCCCCCCTTCCCCCTACTAGTCTAACCCCACCCCTCTTCCCTTTTCCCAATTCCATCCCCACCCCTACGCCTCTCTCCTTTCATCTTCCTTTATTTTCTATCCCCATCCCTTTCCTCCCCAACCCCTGCCATCCCCGTCCCCTCCCTACCCGCCTTCTCTTCTTGCCAACCCTCGTCCCTCTCCCTACTTCCTTCATCCCCAAGCCTTCCTCTCCAACGTTTTCATCTTCTCCCTCGCTCTCTGCAAAGTTCTTACAAAGTTGAAGAGAAAGAAAAATAAGGGGCTCTCCCCCACCCCACCCCACCCCTCTTCCAAGCTCATTTTTTCTTCCTGATTCCTACTCAAACTTGTCCTCTTCCATCCACTCCCCTACATTTCCTCTCCTTCCGGCCACACTTTTCCTCTTGTCTTCTCTACCACCAGAGAGAGAGAGAGAGAGAGAGAGAGAGAGAGAGAGAGAGAGAGAGAGCCGGCTACCTCCCTTTCACTATAGACATGCGTGTTGGCAACCGGGTAGAATCACATCACATGCCTGTCGAAATTGTACTGGGGCCTCCACCAGCTAGAGTACTGTGTGAAGAGCCCAGTAAACCTTGCGTAATACTTTGTTGGGACAGTAGCAAGGTGGAAGAGTTGAAACGGCAAACTGAGACACCAGTTTTCGATGAACAGTTAGCGAAAGCATCGGCAGCTATCGATAGATCAATTGATGATGCCGTATTGCTGTTTACCCAGACTTTGACTTTGAGTGCAGAATGCCTCAAAAAGGAAATCCAGGTTAAAAATCGTATTTCACAAAAACCAAGGTCCCTTTGGTTTGACAAAGAGTGCAGTAACAGTAGAAATCTGGCGTTGTGTGCTCTTAAAAGGTTCAGGAAATGCAGATCTGTTGAAACCAAAGAACAATATATGTCTAATAGACGTCGATACAAAACTTTAATCAGAGAAAAGAAACGTAATCACTTCGTAGTAGTGCGTAATACTCTGATGAGCAGTTTGCAAACTTCTAGAGTGTTTTGGAATACTGTTAAGTTGTCGACACGACGCTCAGTCCCTCTGGCAGAAATCAGTATTGAGTCATGGAAACACAATTTTGAAGCCATGTATCAGAGTATAAATAACAGCGTATGTGAGGAAACGGAAGAGGATGAAATAGTGTCTAATGATATGATTGATGCTAAAATCAGCAGGGAAGAAGTAAAACAAGAAGGGCAAAGCCCATACGACTCACATGCTTGACCTTGACCTTTATATGACCTTGACCTTCAGGTGACCTTCAAGGTCAAGGTCAAACAACTAAACCTACCAATGACATCATACACTAAGAAATGCTTTACACATTTTTCCTACCAAAATACATGTGACCTTGACCCAAGGTCAAGGTCATCCAAGGTCATGCAACACAAAGCTCTTAATTCAAGACATAGGAAGCACAATGGTGCTTATTGGCACTTTCTACCATGAGATATAGTCACTTTTAGTGGTTCACTACCCCATTTTGGTCACATTTCATAAGGGTCAAAGTGACCTTCACCTTGATGATATGTGACCAAATGTGTCTCATGATGAAAGTATAACATGTGCCCCACATAATTATTAAGTTTGAAACAGTTATCTTCCATAGTTCAGGGTCAAGGTCACTTCAAAATATGTATACAATCCAACTTTGAAGAGCTCCTGTGACCTTGACCTTGAAGCAAGGTCAACCAAACTGGTATCAAAAGATAGGGCTTGCTTTGACCTATATACCACTTGTAGCTTAGGTCGCCATTCTCAATAACGTGGGAGAAAATTGGGAAAATGTGAAAAATGACTGTTTTTGAGCCACGTTTATGGCTCCTGTGACCTTGACCTTGAAGCAAGGTCA
>JAWQFJ010030631.1:0-5000 GCA_034096865.1 Theodoxus fluviatilis | reverse complement strand
AAGAGATACAGCAGGCATTTCCCTCAAGCAGGCCATGCAAGGCAAGGACAGGGATGCAATGACCGAAGCAACAAGAGTCACAGGCATTTCCCTCAAGCAGGCCATGCAAGGCAAGGACAGAACTGCAATGACAAGAGACATAGCAGGCATTTCTCTCAAGCAGGCCATGCAAGGCAAGGACAGAACTGCAATGACAAGAGATACAGCAGGCATTTCCCTCAAGCAGGCCATGCAAGGCAAGGACAGGGCTGCAATGACAAGAGTCACAGGCATTTCCCTCAAGCAGGCCATGCAAGGCAAGGACAGAACTGCAATGACAAGAGACATAGCAGGCATTTCCCTCAGGCCATGCAAGGCAATGACAGGAGTGCAATGACCCACGATGCCACACGTCCTCGTGAGAAGCTTTGCTATGTTGAGACGCACTGAACGTTTACGGAGTTTGCAAAGATCTCCACTTCTTTCCATTGTTATAATTTCACTTGCGCAAGTTACTGACATATCTCGATTTTTCCTCGCGTCAAATTGCGATGCAGCTCTCTTCAGGCACTGTGTAAGACAAACAATGTAAGGGAAATTCACGGAGCTAGCTGTTTCGGTTTTCGATTAAGTCTAACATCCTGTAGCCCATTTACTGGCACTTCTTCACTTCGTGCCGCCTCCGCATCCTTTTCAGTCACTGAGCGCAGCTGCTTATGCGTCTGAATCTAAACATAAGCTGTTTCGGTTCCAAAACCCTGCATTGAGAACTGTTACCAAACATCACATTGAATCAAATGCATGTAATATTTACTGCGGTGGCGTTCGACAAGATACACTGCACGATAGACATTAAATCTGTTCTCAAATAACTTTGTAATGTCCAAATGCATGGTGACAATCTAAGAACGACGATTTAGCTCTCTCTCTCTCTCTCTCTCTCTCTCACTCTCTCTCTCTCTCTCTCTCTCTCTCGCTCGCTCGCTCGCTCGCTAGCTCGCTCGCACGCACGCACGCACGCACGCACGCACGCACGCGATCAAACGTAAACGCATACAAAGGGCGCACAGACCCAATCGACAAATAGATATATATACACTGACCATCCATCAAACCCGCATCGCATTAATTCGCTCTGACCAACTCACATGCCTAGCGGGATCAACACATGCAAATGTACTTGAACTGATCAATAGTGCACATGCACTAGCCAAGACTCGGAACTGAACTGAGCAAGAACCGCCTCAACTGACCAAAATCTACACTAGTCTACCAGTCAGTGACCAAGACAGTTTGGATCGACCAGCATCCACGGCAGCCCAAATCCATCGGCCTTCGACCAGGAAGTCGATCGGCATCCCCCATCACCTCTCCCCCCCCCCCCATTCCCCCCATTCCAATGCTCTTAGGGATGCATAACTAGGTATAGCGGACCTGCAGACGAGCTCGACAGACCCCCCACTGCCGCCAAAGCGAGAGGGAGAAGGGGGACGGGAGGGGGAGGGAGTGTTGAAAGGAGGAGGGGCTTCCATTGCACGCCCCGATGCAGCGATGGTGTGAGGCAGGAACAGAGAGGGTGGGAGGAAGGAACAGAGAAGGGGGGGGGGGGGGGAGGCAAGGAACACAGGGTGTGAGGCCGGAACAGAGAGGGTGGGAGGCAGGAACAGAGGGGTGGGAGGCAGGAACAGAGGGTGGGAGGAAGGAACAGAGGGGTGAGAGGCAGGAACAGAGGGTGGGAGGCAAGGAACAGAGGGGTGGGAGGCAGGAACAGAGGGTGGGAGGCAAGGAACAGAGAGGGTGGGAGGCAGGAACAGAGAGGGTGTGAGGCAGGAACAGAGAGGGTGGGAGGCAGGAACAGAAATGGTGGGAGGCAGGAACAGAGCGGGTGGGAGGCAGGAACAGAGAGGGTGGGAGGCAGGAACAGAAAGGGTGGGGGGTACGAACAGAGAGGGTGGGAGGCAGGAACAGAGCGGGTGGGAGGCAGGAACAGAGAGGGTGGGAGGCAAGGAACAGAGAGGGTGGGAGGCAGGAACAGAGAGGGTGGGTGGTAGGAACTCCTCACGAAGGACTAGTAGCTGAAAAGGGGGGCGCAGAGAAGTAACCAGAGGAGGGCATGATGATAAGAGGAGGCGAAATCAAGGTGGTATAGAAAATGGAAAAGGGGGAGAGAGGGGAGGGGGGGGGGGGGGGGGGGGGGCAGGTCTGCAATGAATGCAACCTGGCTTGTGCAGGGCTGGGGCCCCGGGCCTTGATTATATCATTAGCACCCCATCCACGCCCCACGGACGGCCCGGGGGAGCGGGGGCCCACGGGCCGGGATAGAGCAGGCCCGCCTGCTAAATGATTGATGACGATAAAAACAGACAGGTTATTGATTTTGAAATTAGAGATGATCATTAAGCGCCGATCCCGCCTGGCGCCAAGTGCGAGGAAATGCAGCCTCAGGCGGACCGCTCGATGCTCGCTCACCTCGCGCCTGCCTGCCAGAGCTGTCTGACTCAGGTAGCGGCGCTGTGTAACCAGAGACACGTCTCACCTGGATCTCGGCTTTCAATGCGATATCACGTCGCACAGCCCGGGCCCCCGCGATTTTCATACTTGATATGACGCTCATCCCTCTTGGTGTGAGGCTCGTCTCAATATGCATCTCAGGCTAACATTTAAGTATTGTCATGCTTCTCAGGACAGAGGTTTTCTATGCAGCATCGTGTCTCTCAGGTCAAGGTTTGACAAGCGATAATCAGCACGGCTCCAAGGGTCAGATTTCATCAGCCACATCATCACCAAACAGACGTGCCGTTACGAAAACACAAAATACCTGGGAATTAATACTTCACATCAAAACACGCATCGATCAGTTTCAAATCGATTTCACATTTCTCGTGTGTGAAAAGATTTCTAAATCCCCATCTTGCAGGCAAAAAAGTTCAATACGACTCCCTCAGCCTCAGTTGTGTCCGAGTCATACTTGTGTCAGATAGATTCTAAAACTCTCTCGAGCCAAGATTTCAATTACGAATGTAGCAATTTCACGGCCTGAAGTGACAAAAACTTACATCGTATCTTTTTCCGTCAATCATTAAGTTTATGAATAACATTTCCCTGTCGTGCTGGCATTCCACAACTTGGCAGGTAAGTGTTGTAATCGACATGTTGCTCCAGGGACATTGACATAACTCATCTAAGCTGCCGACAAGGATATGTTCACTTGAAATCACGCCTTTCGAGTCATTCAATGGCGCGATACTCATTTCGGCATTAAAAAAGTCAAGTATTTCTCCTCTGGTAATGCCTTTCGCTTGAACTGTCGCGTTTATAAAGGTCAAGGTCTACTTAAGTCCTGATCGAGGTAGCCAGGAGTTGTTTATCCTGAAAATACGTCTGCCATGCAACCATTGCTTTTGTCCAATCATCCTTGAAGGGCAATCAACACTGGAGTGGGCTACACCCGTCTCAGGTAACGATATTCGAAACTATGGTAGAGTACTAAGGATGTTTCCCCTAACGTGGACAGAGATCGACACTCTCTACTTGGTGTCCATATATTCGTCTAAATCCGTGGCCGAGTGGTTAGCGCGCTAGACCTGCAGTCGCTTGCGGCTAGTGGGTGCGGTTTCGAAGCTGCACAGATTTTAAAGTTGCATCCTTGTGCAAGGAGCTTTACTCACATTGTACTCCTCACCCATAAGTCAAACGGGTACCTGTGAGGGCTGAGTTGGAAAATTGTGAAATTTAACTTAGGCTCATTCATCCGCAGCCTAGTTGTATGCTCCCCAGGAAGTGGAGATGGTGTTGGTGTGACACAAAGAGGTAGCCCGATAACAAGGGGGTAAATGCGTGCGATTTGAGCATCCATTAAAAGGTGAAAAGTCGCAGTATAAAAAAGAACACATTTACCTTACATTAAATGAGATTCTCTCTCTCTGTCTGTCTCTCTCTCTCCTCTCTCGCTCACGCACACACATTACTGGCAGACAAATCCTTACTCCGCTAAAATTACAGGCGGCAATGTCACGATATTATCTATGAAAAAATTTCCATTTGCAAATACTTCTTCTGCGATCTATCTCCGTCAAAACAGAAGTTGTTTTTCTGTTACTAAGACGTCCAATCTTGAAGAAATAAGACGAAGCGGGGTTTACGATTTCTGCGATGCGATAACGTGATGTGGCGAATCCGTAGAGAGACACATGCCAGCAGTTGAAGATGTTTGCGTCCCCTCGTTGTCAGGATTAAAACAAGGCAAAGCTTCCTAACTCTTTATTTCTTTTGGAAGCTTTCAATTACATTCTCTCGCACGTCTCTCAATTTAAATACTTCCGCTGCGGACGCCGGCGTATGCACTGAGTGGGCGTCCACATGCAAGTGTGATATCGACTGTAGGACTCCAGAAAACTACAAATGAACTTTCTACAAGTCAGTGAGTAGAATGCTTGCGTGATTCAAGTCTAAGTTCTGACAGTGGCTCGTGACTGACAGTAGCGGGAGGGGTGGGTGGGGGTGGGGAGTGGACACCTCGCAAACGCCACGGGGCAAGAGAGCTGAGGAGCTGTAAAGAACTGGCGAGATCGGCAAGTCTTCAAAACTGCAAAAGCCAGGTCGAGGAGAAAGGCGGACGGAACTCAAAAGGTTATTTATCCGCACACGTGGAAAACTAATATAGCACATAGGTTCCGACACCTGAAGGGCAGGCGAGGACTGCAAATTTTTCCTAGGAGTTCCTCTTCAGTGTTGCCTCTCTCTTTCTCTGTGGGTGTTGGCTGCCGTGTAGCTCGACATTCCCCTTACCCTCCAGTCCTCCTCCAGGCACAAAATCCTGTTCCCGCTCCAGGATAGCAAACCACCGGCATTCAGCAACCCTTGTCAGGCGCTTGCAAGCGACCACTTACACAAATCAAACAAAGAAGGCCTACGCAAATAGCAATCAGAGGCAAAAAGTCCTTGGCGCCTGAGCTTGCCATCTTCGCAAATAAATAACTTTGCGAGGGACTGCTGTACACCCACGTTGGCCGATGATCAAT